>VYZX01006368.1:2155653-2170970 GCA_013401335.1 Brachypteracias leptosomus
TTTTTTGGTCAGAGAGCTGAACAAACATTTTTACATCAATAAATAGTAAGGCATAGACAGTCACAGGACCAAAAGCTAATAGAGGCAGAGTCACCATCTCTATTAGGGGAATTTTCTCCTTCAGAGAATCCTTTTTTTGCTGGTATAGGAAGGTGATTTTTGATTCTCAGCTGGTGGGACCTGGTTAGAAAAGCAAAAATGATTATTATTATTATTTTACAGTACACATAATTTGTCCCTCCCCCTGGGCAAAAGGATCTGCAAACAGAAGCTTCTGCATTCAGCAGATCTTCAAACTGAAGTGATAGGACTTCTGTAAGCAGAAAGTCTTCTTGATGTCATCACTTTCTAACTCAGGTAGGGCAGAGACTCCAGCACAGCAGCTGCTGAGGGCAAGGGAGGAGAGTCACTGAAAAGGTTACAGGAGAATTTCAGGAGGGGCTGGGAAATGCAGCATCAGTCAGAGTGGGGTGGTGTGAGGAGAAGGAGGGGATTGAGGAGTTGAGAGAAGTGTGTTACATCCTTCTGGGAGCTGAACCTTCTGGGAGAAATCAAAGCGGAGCAGTGATTACTTAAACACTCAAACTAATTTAATACACTGCATTAGCAAAGGGCTGTTTGCAAAAGCTTTGCCTGTAGGGTCTATATATTAACAGCAAAGCACCACCAGTTGTTAACATACACAGGCTTTAAATAAGGGTGCCTTTGGTGAACTTCCTCAGCAGGCAGGGTATGGGGCTGAGCTGCTGAAAATAAACCATGGGAAGAGGGAGACAGGCGTGAATATTAATCTAGGGGAAGCACCAGAGAGAATTCAGCTGCTTACATGGTCAGTCATAAAGCTCTAATTCAAACATCAGACATTGCAGAGTAGCTATCACACTAAACTGCTCGGACTAATTAGCAAATCAGACTAATTCTGCAAAATACTGACCCAACAATGTGTATTTCTCATGATAGACACCAAGGATTAAATGCAAGCAAAAATTTTACTCACTTCCAGGTTTCCTCTTGCCTTCTTCAAGACATCGTGAGTTAAAACCACTGGAAAGACAGAGGAGATTACAAATACTGCAGAATCTTTCTGCAGGGCCTGTGTTCCAGTCTAATGACCAAATATTCATTGATGTATGAACTTGTATCTGGATGATGGGCAGTGACCAGGCCCCTGCCACCACTGCAGCTTTCTCACCCCAATCCAGACCAGTTCCTCAGGCTGATGTACAAACCTCCAGTTGCAGCCACCCAAGATGAAGGAAGGGGTCCTGCTGTACCAGCAGAGTTAGGGAAGAGCAGGAGGAGTCTCTCAGGCCCCCAGGGCAGGTCCACCACTAGCTTGTTCTTTCCTACCCCTAGCCCATGTTCCATCTAGCACATCATCTGCTTTTCAAAGCTAAACACCTGGGAAGTGGTTTTAAAGTTTTTCTACCATAGCAGGAACAATGCATTTAAAACACATAATAGCTCATCACTGATAAGAACCCCCCTGCAACACTGATGACCTGGTGCCCTTGATTTAAGTCATCAAAGGAAGACTTTCTGTTAATTTTAAGGGGAGATGGTGCATGACCTACCTACAGTTGGATCTGTTAGCTGCCTGCTTGGGCTGAGGGGGCAGTTAGCAGGAGGGGGAGAAAAATTGTGCAGTGGAGAGGCTGTGGGGGACAAGGACAGATGGCAAAAGAAGTCAGCCGGCTCCTCCAGCAGTTCAAGGACAGCTTAACCTATAGATATGCTGTGGGGAAATCATGTCAGAGCCTTGCTCTGAAGGGTTCCAAGTCTCCTCTACTCATCCAGCCTAGTTTGCCTCTGTGGGGACAGCAGGAGACCTGTGAACATCAAAGGGGCTGCTTCCAAACACAACTGATATTTAGAGATGTCAGGTTAAATATGTGATTCTCTAATCTGTGTCAGCTCCATAACTGCTGAAAAATACCACTCGCAAGTACCAATTTAATATTCCACTCTCAAAAATAAACAATTTAGCCATAATAAAGATTTTTCATTACAATAATAAGAACCCAACAACTCCAAGGGTAGAGCTGTCATGAGATAATTATACCCTTGGCAGATTACTGCAATTTGGCACTGCATTGTTACATGTTCTGAGGTTCAGATGAGGTTTATAAGCGATGAGTTTGCTTGCCAGAGGAAGCTCACAGAAGACTCTGAGCCACAAGAATGTTCCAGTCTCTGCCTCTAAATATATTTAGGAAAGCTCAAGTAAGTAACAGAGGGAACCTGGCTATCCTCAGTGGAGTGGGCAGCCAGCAGCATGCTCAGAGAACAAAGGCAGGCAAGGTCACCTCCTGCAATGTCTCTGCTTGCTTACTAGCAGAAGGAGAAATAACCAAAACCAAGTGTAAACAGCAAAACAAAATCCAGCAGCTTGGTATGAACCCCGGGTTGTGTTGTGTGCTTGGTCAGGAATTTGTGTACAGAGGCAATTTAGAAACATTTCTGAAATTGCTCTTTAAAGGCAAAGGTAACTCGACATCCATAATTCCCCTAATCAATGAGACTTACAGAAAATGGTATCTGTGTCTTTCTGTGTAGCAGAGAGCTCTCTGCTCATAAAGGACTCTGCTACTAAATTCATTTCACTTGGCAAACTAGATTTTTCTAAATCAAAAATATTAAATTCAGTACATGAAGAGAATGTAGAGGCTATGACACTCCAGCAAAGCTGCTGCTAGCCAGGCACTACTTGGCATTACTGAGCTTTCAGAAAACTCAGGCTTCCTTTTAATAGGATCTAGTTCAGAGGACTAGGTCCTATTGAACACCCTGAAAAAGGGCAAGCAAAATATTGGGCAGATGTAGTGTTTTCTTTTTGAAAGTATGGGTGGATGGAGTGGCTCTGGGGCTAATATTTTGGCCCCAAGGGTAAAATCTCTCTTAATTTATATTCTGCCCAGCCCTTTTGAAATTACCTGGAATGTCTGAGATGTCACTGGAACTAGGAACTGACCAAACTAAACCAGTAAAGCTGCCCCAGGGGTATTATTTGGACAGATAGAATGGCTCTGATTTTAATATGACAACCCCAAACTGAGCTACATAGCTTTAAAACCTGAACAAAACATAATATTGGATTTAACATATGTACAATTTACCTCATTTAATACAAAAATTCTGAAAGAAGTGACCAAAACCCAGCCTATAAAGTCCTAAAAAAAATTAATCTGCAGGGAGAAGATACAGATACCTTAGATATAAAAATTACAGCCTATAGAGCAAAATAACATTTGTTCCTCTACACTGCATTTAAATGATTTGAGTAACTTACAGTATTACAGCCCTCTTCATAACTTGGTATGATGTGTAGCATTTTAGAGTCTAGATGAATTACTGGTAACACAAGTGCCATTTGAGCATAGACTAATGAGTCGTTTAGTCCCACCTCTTAAGGGAAGGATAGAATGTTTTTAAGAAGAAAATTATAACCTCCTCCTGTAACACACACATTGCCATAGGCTGAAGGTAGAGAAGAGGTTAGTCAGATCTCTAGTCATGAGTGATTAAAGCAGAGAAGATGGATCTTTTCAGACAGACACCTGGCTTAACACAGCTACACTACTGCCCATATCCCACTTGGTTGCATCTTTCCAGCTAATTTTCTGCATAAGGCTGCTAAAGGTCAAATATTTCACAGCACATCCTAATTTTTCTTTAAACTCATAGCAAGCTTTTGGTTCCCTTGTGCTGAGCTTTCTGTTCTCTTGCACTTCCCAGGCTGGTGTAGAGCACTGACAGATCTTTGCTGCTGCTTTGGCTTTTCCCCACTATTCACCTACCTGTTGTGATACAGGCAATGGGCACCTCAGAAAATCTAAAAGCCTAATTCCAAAGGCAAAAATCTCAATTTTAAGAGCAAAGCCAAAACCTTTGGCTGGTATGGTCTACAGCAACAGTGACTTTGCCTCTGCCAGGAATGGCTGTAGGAAGAAAACTTGGGGAGTGCCAATATCTGAAATGGAGTAACTCAAGTAATTAGGGGCAGTTGCAGGGACTGACACATGATCAGTGGGTTGTGTAAAACCACAAACTGCTGCTCCTGATATTCTGTGCAGCCTTTTGTGGTTGGGCAGCTTCTTTCCATTTGAAAGGAGCTCCATCAGTTCTGTACAGCCTGAACCTCATGAGTTCTTTGTCTCTTACAACTGAGGGTGCATGAGGAAACTCCAGTCAGGGCAACTCCAGAAGAAGAGGTGTCAATATTCATTTTGTTATTTCTTCAATTTCAGAGGTAGCCACAGAACTACAGAAATGAAATAAGTAATAAAGTCTACACTTACACTGGTCAATGATGACTTTCTCCATGTTTTCCTTCAGCTGGTTTGTGGAGTGCAAGAGTTTCACTGTGCTGTGTAACTTCTTCTCTTGCTCAGACACCTTCTTACGCAATCTAAATAGCTCTGCTTTCATTCCTTCATCCTAAATTGAGAGAAGAAAATATTAAAGTATTATATAAAAGTATTTTGCACATTGTAAATTGCTAAATACTTTCATACAAGAGCCCTCAAGCTTCCTTAGAGTATGGACAACAAAGGAATGAAACATCATCGAGTGCCTGGTGATCCTTCCCCATTCCCATCCCCAGTGACATACAATTCTATAACATCTGCCAAGAGACAATTACAATTCTTAGCTTGCTTTTAGTGCAATTAAATTTTTCTGCTAGTCTGAGAGGAGTCTTAACATCAGTGCCTATTTTTGTTTTTAAACTTCCATGCCTCTTTTTTTCCCCCCCTCAAGTAGAAAACCTAAGGGCGGGCAGTGGTAGGGGATCAGTCTGTCCTTCCACCTTCCTTCTCCAGTGTCCTGTTAATAGTTGATGCTGCCTCTATCAAAGGGCTAAAAGACATTGTACAAATGACCAGGGCAGTTTTATTGCAAAGTTATTTGACAGTATCTTAATTTAAGGTTCAGTTTTCACCACCAATTCCAAATAAGTTATGGTTAGTATCTTTTAAAGCAGGACTAGGAGCAGTCCTGACAGTCTCTGGGATCATGGGTCTGGATCCTCACACAAACTCAAGCTTGTACATTTTTCTGGCTATGCCACTTGTTAAATAATAGTGTCCTCTGGAATTCTCCCCTAGCATTTAGCTCTTCAGAAAAATTACTCACAGCTCCTGTGGGGCTGAAGAGAAGGCAGTGAATGCTCAGTATCTTTTACAATCAAGGTTCAAGAGATATTCTTTCCTATACTGCAATTAAGACATCCTAAGGACATCAGATTGCTTCTAATCTCAAGATGTTGGGTAACGAACTCTAGAAAGATTCTTAGACTCTAATTGGGCACAGTCCTGGGAGCTCAGATCCCACACACACTGAGGTCAGGTTTTGAGATGTGACTGATGCAGCTCTAGAAGGTTTAGATGAGTATGACAGGAAAGCATTGGGTGCATCACACCCACTGAAAGACCTGTGTGGATGTTATGTTCAGATACTGCAGTCCAAGCCAATGGGTACCTGTCTGTATAGAATAGAGACCTAAAGATAAAGGATGTACACACACTTGTCAGGACATCCCAATAGGTACCTGACACATCAGTGAAGTCTGTTAGACAGCACAGTTCATTCTTACTGCTTTTGTGATTCTACACGTTTAAGGATGCTAGAAAATAACAAAAAAAGGCTATTAAAATTGTATACAACGTGTTTACTTTCTTAAAGTTGCTCCTTTTCCAGCAATATCCTGCCTCCCTTAAGAAACACATACAAAAACCTCAGTAAGAACACTTGAGATTTATTTTAAAGCCAGAGTTTGAAGCATTTTCTTTACTGAGTGGTGGTATTATGGCAGTATAGATAATTCATTCCTCATTCAGTTTACTTCCATTTATTTGCACAGTGCAATCCTTTTTAGTTAAAATGTTATAAAACTTGTCTCAGGGTTTTGTCACACTTTTAAAAAAGCATCTTATTTTACAGCTTAGGCATCAAAAACGTAAAAGGAAAATGTAGCTCAGATTACATCCAAGCTGCTGAAGGTTCTGTTGTTACTGGTATACATAATCAAATTGAGCTTGGGTCTGTAACAGGGAGTCCAAACCTTTTCTTGTTGAAATGGAACGTTTGCCATCTGCCTGGGTTTCCTGAATTGATGTAACAGGGTTACAAAGCACATCTTTAATATCAAATATTTAGTGAATAAACACCCCTGTGTACAATATGATCAGGAGAGCAAAGCCAGCAGACACTCAGCCTCAGAGAAGTAACTAAATCCATGTGCCCAGAGACTGGGCAGCCTGGGTTCAGGATTTTCAAAATATTTTCCCAGTTGACATGTTCCTATCTGGTCCATCTTCCTTGACACATTACAACAGTTGAAAAAGACAACAAAACCCCAAAAAAACCCCTTCAAATAAAACATGCTAGTACCTGAGTGCCATGAGTTGTACCGTGTGCAGTGTTCAGTGGAAGGGAGACTCTCCAGAGAAGTTTCAGCAGTCGTGCAGCCTCCTCCAAAATCTGCTGTACTGTGTGAGTATGTGCAGAGAAGCCCCCAAGTGATGCCTGCTCTGGTACCTGCACCACAGGATTAGAGACATGTTCTAGTTCCTGCTTCAAACAGCAGGAAAAATGTCATCTTAATTAACTATTTAAATACAAAATCACACCAACTTGATCTAAGATGATGGACACAGCTACTGTGTGCCACAAAAGCTCATCTGTTAGTTTCCAGAGAGCACTGAATTATGCATTATGTGAGAATTTTGGGGAGGGAGGGGATTCATCCTAATCAATAACCCTGATTACTAATAGATTATATTTACTAGATGTGCTATGCCACATGGTAATAGTTGGCAGTTCTCTTCTTTCTCCATTTGCATTTTGTGCCATGGTATTTGAAAGTCAAATGATTACAGACATCAATTTAAGCAATATAGATGTTTCTTCCTTAGCAGACCCTCTAAACTGTTCCATTTAATGCTAAAATAACTATAAGGACACATATAAAATGTTTTTCCTCTGCTGACAAATGAGAAAGCCAAATTGAAGAAATTGCATAAATGTGAAATAAAGGAGGGAAAGAATGCAAGGGGAGCAAATGAATTACCAAAGCAAGGGTGATAGAGAAGTAGGAAGGGTGATGAAAGAAAAGCATTCCCAGTTCCTGCCCCATGCTGCACATCATTTAAATACTTACTTAGCATCATTTTCTAACCAGAATCCTCCTGTCACATAAAATATCCCATTTGCTAAGTAGTCTGCAGCTTCAGTGATGTAAAGCTTGATAGGAAACTGCAAATTGTGAAACTTACTGCTTTTATCTTTACACCACCAAAACAAGTTAAAAACTTAGAGGGATTACTTTTCCAGTCATTATCAGTATTGTAACTAGGTCATTTGAAAATATATGATACTTCAGAGAGTCTTAAGTGTCACTCAGACATCATTGTACTGTGTGAGCACACATGTGATACCACAAAAAGAATTTCAGAATTGTTGGGGAGTGCATCTTCTATAGCTTTACTAATTATACCTAGAAAAATAAGCAGTGCAAACTTACCCATGCAGTTAAGAACTTCTGGTTTTGGAAGGGCAGTGGGCATGATTTTTAGACCATTTATATTGTCATAAAATCACAGGGGTGCAAAGGAGCTTCATTAGTCACCTATTTTACTTGCCCACCCCAAGGCAGGAAAGCATTACATGGAATTTTTCAAATATTCACATAATTTGTCCTTAAAAGCACCTCCAGTGACAGTGTCTCCGAGCACCCTCCTTTCCAGTGTTTCATCATTTCTACCACTGGCATGTCTGATCCAAGCCTTTTCTGTTGCAGTTTATGATTTTTTTAGTTCCTTATTATATGGACATGTACAGATTGTTCCTTCCCTTTTGCTGGTAGGTAGATCTGTCTATTCAATCCACCCCAAATATGCTCTCATTAATCATATATATCCAGCAATTGGCAATATTAAATAAGAAAAAACTGGCATAAGTAAACACTAGTTCTCCTGATTCTAGAGGAACAGGACTGACATTATTAAATACAAGGCAAACATTTTATTGGTTTAAGAATTATGATGTTTAAGGCTATGGCCAGAGCACCATGACTTGGTATCACCGTGTCACACAGGACTCAGGAGGGTGTCTCAGAAGACAATACTTGGTCATTAATGAGATATTTAAGTTTCAGGACGAGCTACTGCTATTGCTAAAGCATGCAACTGATACCAGGGAGTGGAAATATATGAAAAAGCTTCCCTAATATGAAACAACCTTCATTAGCATCCATCAGTCATTAATGTACAGTCATCAGCAGGTGTTACTAAAGGGCTAAATACAAGGAAGTGGGGAACTTTATCATCTGTATATTAGATTTCTTTTGTCTCATATTTCCTGGGTTTATCACAAGCCTTCATTACAAGGAAATATTAATTATTTTTATCTTTAGGTTACTGATACATACCCCTAGTTTAAGCCCTTTCTAAAGCATTTTGGAGTTTTATCTGGGTTTTTTTGTTTGGCTAACAATCACCAATTTCCATAGTCAAAAAAAAAGTAGGTTTACCTCATTTCAAGTTGCAAATAAAAGTGAGATGGCTTATTAAAGGACTAGAATTAACTAATTTATATATAGCCTCATTAACCCAGAGTCACAAATAGGTGCCTGCAACTAGATGATACTTGGCCTGTGAAGTGCTGGGGCCTGGGCTGTGGGCCCTGAGTTGGAGTTGACCTATGGATGTGTCATAACCCAGCAACATGTTTTGTTCCTCAAGTGGTTTCAGGCCCCAGAGGCAGAACCTGCCCCACTTGTGTGAGGCCCCAACTGCCCCCAGGTGATCATGGTTGGGGTGGTGGGTGAGGCTAGAGATGTATTAACCAGGAACCGACCAGTTTCTAAGAAGAAAACAAGGAGCTGATCAGTTTGAAGAGAGTTCCTGTTGGGGTCACTGGCTGAGCTCTCAGTGCTGTGTTCCCCCTTGGCTGATTCAAGACAGAGAAGAACAAACAGATGAAGAACAAAAGCTGAAGGTGTGCTGAGGGGATGTTGCTGAGTTTGGTGTTGGCCTGAGGAAGAAGAGAGCTGGCAGCACAGCCTGCTAAGTTGGGGTGTCCTGACAGAGTTACTCAGCTAACGGTGCCCGCTGCACCATTAACCTAATTCTTTGCTTTTATAACCTAGACTTTTTGCACTTCCAGGTAAAATCCTTGACCAGCTTTCACCACTTACCTTTATTCCAGGCTCCTGCAGCTTCGTACCAGTGACCTCTCTTAAGGACATCTCCATTTCTGCCAGGACCTGCTGCCCCTCAGCAATCTGCTTCCGAAGCGCGTTGTAATCCTCGATCAGCCCGAGCACGTGGCGCCCGCTCCTGTCTGCCCACATCTTGTGCCCGGGCACCAGCCGGGGGGTGCAGGCTGAGCTGGAAGAAGAAGCACTGCTGCAGTGTGAGGCACTGTCTAAGTCATCCTTAGAGCCTGAGTGCAGACCTGGGGCAGAAAAATAGTTTAATTGCACTCATTGACACTACACTTCCCTTGGACAGCAAGTCTGGGATGTGGGTAACACGCGTTTCAGACAGGTTTGGATGTACCTGTTTTCACCAGTGAAATGCACTGTCTGTGCTTCTGCAGCTCACAGGTGTTTCTGCTGGCAGCAGGGCATTTGCAAAGATTTTCTATATATAAAAACAGGACAAGGAAGAGCGTGTCAGAAGTTAACAAGCATTAAAAAAACTTGCTAGCTCTACTCCTGTTCCTTTTCTTTTTGTGCTGAGGCTGCACTCAGGAAGCAGGGAAACAGCTAATTTTCTAGTACCATGTCACATTCTTTCAGTATTTACCTACATTTATCTTTTTAGCATCTATCCACAGTTCTAAGTATCTCCCAAAATCAAGTTACAGTCAGAAAATCTAAAATACATCCTGCTGAAAAGATTTTAATCAATAAATATAAGCTTCCCATTAACTGCACAAAAAGTATGATACTCTCCACAGTTATACCATACTAAAAATTATATTTACATCCCTCTGCTCTTCAGCCCTTCCAAATTCCCTAAGTACCTAGGAGTAAAGACTAAGCACAGTACATCTAAAAAGCTAATTCAGCTGTTGATATTCCAAGGAGTCTTTCTGGTCTAGAGGTGGGTAGATTCAGATTGGATGTTAGGAAGAAGTTCTTCACCATGAGGGTGGAGAGACACTGGCACAGGTTGCCCAGAGAGGTGCTGGAAGCTCCATCCCTGGAAATTTTTAAGGCCAGGCTGGATGGGGCTGTGAGGAACTGATCTAGTGGGAGGTGTCCCTGCCATGGCAGGGGGGTTGGAACTAGATGATCTTTGAGGTCCAACCCTGACAATTCTATGAAACACTATGGTGTCTGCATTAAAAAAAGAACCCCTAGGTAAGCAATACTGATGTCAGTTTAATGTAGGCATCTTCCTGTCCTGGAGACAGGCTGCAAATGCTTTTCTTGGCTGAAAAGGAAGGGACAGTTGGAGGCTGTAGGACAGTGAGTGTGCTGTGCATTTCACCTCCCCATGCACTAACAGCTCCAACAGAAGAGGGACCCAAAAGGCTGATGGGCAGCTCCCAAACCTGCAGCTGATGCTGTGTAAGGGTTTAAGAGCATCTTTAAGGAACAAGGCACAGGTTGACAAGAGCAGATGTGGCCAGTACCGTCTGGTCCTGCGTAGTGCTGCGAGTCTGGTTTGAGAAGACAGTTGATATTTACAGCTGACACTGATCCCACTTCCTCTCTCTTCTCTTTGGAAAGCTGCTCCTCTAACTTTTCATGCAAAGACTTGTTGGTCTCTGTGCTTCTTTCCAGCTGCACCCGCAAACTCTGTATTTCAGTCAAGAGTTCACGTAAGTCAAGTGGATTATTCTGATCTTTTTGGAATTCTTCTGATCCATCACATCTGGGATCTGAGACGGTTTCAAAAGAAGCACTTTTAACATCTTTAACAATTAAAATAGTATTATCAGAATGCTGAGCAAGTAAATTATAGCCAGCATTATCCTCAATATTAACAATTAACTACAAACAGCATTAAGATAATGGTTTGACAAAAAAGCACGTCTTAATTGCTTCTACCCTCCAAAGATTTAAAGAGCTGGAAATTATTTTTCACTTTGTCCATAAAAGCTAATAAGTCTCATGTCAAAAGCAAAAAAATGTAATAAAAAGAGAATGAAGAGGATTTACAAAATTTGAAGTGCATTAATGCACAGTCTGGGGAAAGAAAAAGGAATGGATAATCTCGGAGTGCGGAGGAGGGATGGAGTAGAATTGGGAGTTTAATTATATACACAGAAGAAAAAAGAAAATAGTGATCACCTGGCAACCAGAGGAACAAATCTGAACCTGAAAGAAGCGAGGTCTGTGTTCATCTTTTCACAGGAGGAGGTCAGTACACAAACAATTACATGTATGCCTTCATGCTGAAATCAAACTCCTCTCCAGACAGTGGGGAGGGATTCAACTGCATGAGGAGGTGCTGCTGCTCTCTAATTACATTACAGTGCAAGGAGACTTATTTCCATTTCTGAGCCAACTTTGGCTTAAAGCCTTATGCCAACAGGGTCCTTCTGCTGCAGCGAGGCAGCAATACAGTGTCAGCAGGGCATGCTACTTAAAGCAGCAGGAAGGAAAAAATCAACTTTCACAAGCTGAAATTTGCTGGATCCTGTAACGGGTACACAGCAATGAACAGCATCCCACCTTGTACCTCACCATGGCCAACAGCTACGTGGTGATACAGCTCCCTTAAAACAGGGAGGAAGGACTCATGTAAGCTTCAATCCTACTCCTCACCTTCAGTGACAGAAAAGCAGGCAGGAAATTATTACAGGTGTCATTCAGAAAGCAGTGCCAGCACTTCTCCCCAGCCCTAGGAAGAAGACATTAGCCTCCTATTCAGACAGGAGGAAGCACAAGCTACCAGAGCAAGCACTGCCTGTAAGGATGCAGCAGTATCTGGATGCCAAGTAAACATGTAAGATCCCCATGAAGCTTATCCAGCCTGAGCCACTGAATCTTCAATATTTGTTTTTAGCTCAGCTAAAAAGATAAAGGAAGCCTGGGTGTGGCTATTGAGGACATATCACACATCTCAGCCTCCCAGTTACACTCCTAAGTAAAAAGCAGCATTTTATCATCAAGTTGTCAGTTCTACTTTGCATAGCAAACACAAGCTGAAACAAAGAACTGTGACCTAGCCCAGCAGTCCTTTGTCAAGATCACATTCAGAGAAGGGCTGCAAGGGCTGAAGGGTACAGAGACAACTCTGCATTTATACCTGTCCTCTTCCTTCTTGCTTCTTCCAGCTTTTCATAAACCTTGATCTCCGTTCGGAGTGACTGCAGCAACTTCTCATTCTCAGAGAGCTGATGCTGCTTCACATTGATTTCTGTTTGCAACCTGTTTGCAAGGCCCAATAAAAGGCTGAGTTAAAAGTTGAATTCTTACATTTCATTTCACAATCTAAAATCCATTCCCCTCTCCTCCATAATTCTTCCCTTGCCTTCTGAATATTTCTGTGCACCTCATTAATGTTAATGGCCATAGTTAAACACATGCTTGTCACATTGACAATTTTCCTCTCTAAATAAATGTCTGACTGTGGACAGAATCAATACCTGTTTAATTCATTACGACTGCTGTAAATTTGACATGTCAGATATCTGGTTTCATCTTCCTTTTGGCCGATTTGTTTTTGCAGCCTTTCATTTTCTCTCTTGACGCATTCATAATCCTCATGAAGGTGCTCAATCATTGCGTTCTTTTTAGAGAGAGATTCTCTTAACTTTTCATTTTCCTTTTGTTTATCTGAAAACAAGAAGAAACACAAGGTTTGCAATGCCCACAGCCCTCTAAAGCGCTGCTGTTTAATAAAACCAGCCTTTTCAGAGACTGTCAGAAAATAACAGCTGCTCTGCTGAGTTTTAGGATTTCAGTATTTCAATTTTCTAAGGACTTTTGCTAGATGTGTTTTCTGTAAAGTGCAACATTTAACCCCCAGGACTCACAAAGCTCAATAAAAACCCATGTACAGCTTTTTATGCCAAATGCCTCCAACACCTCTTGGGATTTGGTCAGGAGGATAGTATCCAACAACTAGTGGCAGCAGGATTCCAAAGCAGGCACATGAATTTTGTAATCCTCATAAAATAATGGATTTTGACTTCTCTTTAGAAATAACTCAGTGGGATTGTTCTAGGGCATGTTGCTTCCACATTCCTCTTTGTCTCACAGAAATCCCCCTGTCCTCTCCTTCCCAGCCCTGTTCATCTGCCAAATGTATCCTATCAGTCCTTCTTTCCTTGGCACAAGCTGCTTCCCCAGACTGGTTCTGGTAAAGAATTGCTGATAGGGGCAACTGAGCATGTTCAGACACCTGCAATCTGAGAGGCTTATGGGGACCCCAAATGTTTTGTGACCCTACATTTAAGCCTTAGAAAAGGAGGTGGCTATCTTAGCAAAGAAACAGGAGGGAGGAATTGTTCTACCTCCCAACAGTCAGAAAATCATTCCCTCATCTTCTGTAGCCTTGTTGAAAGCATGTGAAAATGGTGATCCCCAAGTGCTGTTAAAAATGTGCATCACCAGCTTTTCACTACTGGAGGGCTATAGAGAGGAAGCACCTGAGCCCAAAACATGCAGGAGGTATCTAAGAGGCTGTTCTTTCCTAGTGCATCCAGGAATAAAGGGAAAAGCAGCTCACAAACTCCAGAGATACTGACATTGTTTTAGAATACAAGGGCAACAATGCTCTGCTCATCATGGTTCTTATAAAAAGAAACCCTGATATTGATCAGATCATATTGTCAACTATGGACACAAACAAAACCAGGAATATATTAATTTAAAAAGTAGAACTGGAACAACCTGATAAGCACCAAGATGCACCAAAACAGATGAGAGAATACATGACTCTGGAATAAGCACCAGTGCTCTTACCCAAACAGTCTGAAAATATGGAGACTTAGAACCTAATGGTGGCTTAAGCTGCTTTTAAGAACCTAGTTGGTGAGCTGTTGGTTTTCTTGGGGGAAGAGGGGAGAACTTCAACATTCTCACCTCACAGGTGTGAAAATAAGGAAAATTTAATCTCAGATGTTACAAATAACTCCAAATGACTTCCCTTAGTCCTGTTCTTCTAAAGTGTTCCAAAAAGAAGATGACTTGGCCTGGCCTGTCAAATCTCTGCAGCAGACTTCAGAACCCAAGTGTAATTGGTTTGTTTCCCTTTGCAACTCCCCTGTACTGAATGGTTTCATTTGCAGCAATAATGTGATTCTATGGCTTCTTTTTAGAGGGCTTCAGAATGGAAGCATGGGGAAAAAGCAGCGAGAAAATGGTAATAAAAGGCACAGGGGGAAGAGGAGGAAGAATGTATAAAAAGAAAGAAATACAAAAAGAAGATAAATGAAAGTGAATATCCAATGGAAAATGTCATAAATAAACAGCAGGAAGGAGCATTACTGCTGGTACTTTATCACTGTTAACCCCTGTTTGAAAGCTGCTGGTTGAACATGGAATTTCAGGGGTGGGAAGAATGGTTAAGCCAGTTTAATCAATGGAGTGTTAATATTTTACTGTTTCCTAATGTGGAATGAGTTGCAGCCCACTCCTGTAAAGCAGAATTTTACATTTTTACCTCTGGATCCTTTTGCTAGCATTGCATTCAGGACTTGATTTTGCTTCCTCAGGAAATGTATTTCAGAAGTCAGGGAATTATGCTGCTCCGAGCCATGGATAAAAATGTTTGCAGAACCTATAAATATATACATAAAAGATGATTTATGAGTCATCTCTAGGTCATTAAAGATTAAACTTTCCAGACAAGAACAATTTAAAAAAATTGCAGAAAAACACATTATGAAAGATATTTCTCTCCTATATATTTTGAAGGTTATCCCTGCAGACTAAAAGGCAATTCAGGTTAATGCCAAGTAATCCAAAGCCCTGCAGCACAAGTACCTCTCATTGCTGGGCAATCATTACCAAAATTGCAAAATTATCCCTGGCGGTCTCCACTTATCAGCTAAAATTCCAACAGGACAAAATGCAGGAGTATTTTGTGACATTGTTATTCTCTGCAAACTCCAGGAAGGTTTACCCCATACTTCAATCTTGCTCTGTTCATACTCTTTTGTATTTAATGACCACTGGTTTCTACCAACTAATCCACAGTGGTTCAGGCAGGGAGCAACGTAAATAGTCTGGTCACGGATTTGTAACCCACCAGTCTAGAGCATAAGGCCAGAGTCACCCTCTTTGCCTCTGATTACAAGCTGCAAACCCATTTATGATCACAGGGATGAAGATTCATCCCTCTTAAATTGGT
>VYZX01006369.1:0-49725 GCA_013401335.1 Brachypteracias leptosomus
TGGAAAAAGGGTAACATTGTGACTGTCTTTAAAAATGGTAAAAAAGAAGACCCTGGGAACTACTGCCCTGTCATCCTCACCTCTGTGTCTGGGAAGATCATGGAACAGATCCTCCTGGAGGATATGCTAAGGCACATGAAGGACAGGGAGGTAATCCTTGGTAGTCAGCATGGCTTTACTAGGGGCAAGTCCTGCCTGACCAACCTAGTGGCCTTCTACAATGAAGTGACTGCATCAGTCGACAAGGGTAGACCTATGGATGTCATCTCTCTGGACTTCTGCAAGGCCTTNTTCTGGAACCCCCAGCACAAGAAGATGTGGACATATTGGAGCGTGTCCAGAGGAGGGCCACCAAAATGATCAGGGGAATGGAGCATCTCTCATATGAAGCCAGGCTGAGGGAGTTGGGACTGTTCAGCCTGGAGAAGAGAAGGCTCTGAGGGGACCTTATAGTGACCTTCCAGTATCTGAAGGAGGCCTATGTAAAGGCAGGGGAAGGTCTATTCAAAAGGGTTTGTAATGATAGGACAAGGAGTAATGGTTTTAAGCTAAGAAAGGGTAGATTTAGATTGGATATTAGAAAAATGTTCTTTAACATGAGGGTGATAGATCAGTGGAATGGGCTGCCCAGGGAGGTGGTGGAGGCCCCATTCCTGGAGTCATTCAAGGTCAGGCTTGATGGGGCTCTGAGCAGCCTGACCTAGGTAGAGATGTCCCTCCTTGTGTAGGGAGGTTGGACAAGATGACCTCTAGAGGTCCCTTCCAGCCTAAAACATTCTATGATTCTATGATTCTAAACTGAATAGAAATTCATTTAATGACATTATTACAAGTAATAATAAAGACAACTGAAAATGAAGTCCTGTTAAGTATTACAATACACTAATGTAAACAATGAGGTTTAAGATAACAGGATGGGGCTCTGAGTAACCTGATCTAGTGGGAGGTGTCCCTGCACATGACAGGGGGGTTGGAACAAGATGATCTTTAAGGTCCCTTCCAACCCTGACAATTCTATGATTCTATGATTCTAGGAAAGGTTATCCGATTTTCTCATTCCCTTTTCACCTAAAGGTCTAGGACTGGTAGCTAGTACTTTTTAGTGCAAATGAAAACCAAATGAAGACTAAATTTTGTCATATAAAATGTTTCAAGGATGACTATATCCCCATGTCAGTAAGAGTTTCATCTGGTGGCTCCTGAAGTGCCTTAGTTTGGGCTCGTTTCCACAGTGTCACTTGTAAAGATTAACAGGGACTTTGCTCAGGGGAGCTGGGTGGGTAGGGAGGAGAAGGATGAGCTTTTCAGCCAGTCCTAAGAAGGTAAAAATGAAGGCAAAACTGTCCCTTTCAATGATATTTGTGGGCTTTGATGAATGTAAACTAGCCATGAGATCATGTGTTCAAGGCACTATCGGAAAACCTAGAGTAAATCCATCAAAATTATTGAGATCACCTGGAATGACTTGAAGAACTAAACTCAGGAAATCTGGACCTGCAACAGCTTTCAGGAAATGGGTTTCCCAGTCAACCTCTCATGGGATTTCTGTGAATAGAGTTTGAAAATGAAATTATTTTTTTCTTTTTCTTTTCCTTAATGAGACTTAACTGCCCTTTAATGCAAATTATAATTTTGATAATGTATTCAGGCAAGTCCTAGTCAAGTATTTACTAGTGTTTTCTTTAAAGAATGTTATTTTAGCTAAAATGAACATAACAGGAAGGGAGCTGAACTAAAGGAGACACAATTGAAAATGCTGGACCTACTGCCAAAAAGCTTCAGTTGGAGCTTGTAATGGTCTATTGAGTTCAACACAGCACACACATAACATGAACAGAACAGCTCTCCAAGTTAAAAATCCCTAGTAGTGCAGATGGTGGTTACTCCAAAGAAAAAGGTTTCCTTTTTTCTATTTTGTTTCCATCAGAGAAACTTACACTGCTTTAAGAGCTGTCTTCAGCCCTGCCCTAAGGGCTGGGGAGATCCAGTTGACCTTCTGCATAAACACAATGGTACAAAGCTGTGCTATTGCACTGATGTGTAAAGTGGATTGGATAAAAGCTGCAGTTGTGGCCCAAGGGCTTTCCAAGCCCTTGTCATTTTTCTCCAGGAATACACAGAGGTTCTGACTAAAGAGATTCCTCTTCAAATCAGACTTTCTAACAACATTATACATTAATTGCATTATTTACAATTTTGTTTACATTTTTCTTCTTCAAAAGTATGTTTACTTACTGTATTTACATGTAAATGCTTCTGAAGATTACAAATCTTTTAAATTTAGCTTACTTTTCTTCCCTGGGACTTTTAGGATCTCTTGGTTACAGCCTCCAGTATGTTTTGTCTGGAAATATTGTGATGGAAAGGAATAACCTTTTAAAGGCTGTTGAGAATACTCTAATTTGACTTTATTTCCCCATCCCTTGTATTTTCCCTAGAAATTCTGATGCTAGGCTGTCCTCCATCTTGTTGGCTTTCTTGTATTTACGGTTTGTATTGAAGCCAAGTACTATGATATATTTACAATATTAATGGAGGTACAAACAAAATCAGCTCTGTAATTAAAACACAATGGGAGTCTGTGGCCTAAGCCGGCAGCAGTGTTTCCAGCAGGACCAAGTGGCAGGGAGGGCCGCAGCCTTGGCTGCAGCGGCGCAGATGCCACTGCCTTGCTGTACAGATATGTCCCCCGTGACGCTTCCTACTGCTGCGGCGACGGGGAATGTCTGCAGAGAAATTTGACAAGGATTGGTGGGCTGGTGTATTCCAGATAAATTGTCTTCAGATGGTGTAGACAATAGTCTATACTATACAGTGTAGATATTACAGGCAGTAGCCTGTACTCTAGTTTATTGCTATAGACAATAGTAAATGGATGATCTGTCTGCACATGAAATACGTAGTAGTTATTAAACACTAAAATGGAACTTTGGACTCTTTGAAAAGAGACTGCAAGTGCCTCGCCTCTGTTCTTATTTAGCTAATTCTAAATGAAAATATAGAACTGGCTGATTTTAAGTTATGCAGTCATTCTGGGGGGAATTCCATTTTAGCACTATGAAGAAGAAAATTATTCTAGAAAGCCATTGTTGCCATATTCTATTTTGGATTCAGGAGCAGAATTTCATATTCCTCAAAGCTCAGCCTGAACATGATGTTTAGGAAATAAATAAGAGCCCAAATCACAGCCTACTTAATTTCTCCTGCTTATAAAATAAATGTAATTTTTACAACTTATTTCATCTTCCATCTAAGGTGTTACCAAACAATATATGTAAAGTATTAGTAGCTTGGTGTTGTAAGTAAAGATACAGTTAGCTTGTTAGTCCTACTCAGCAGTATACTGCAGAATCTGAGCAGCTGTTAGTGTTCTCTTCATTAGTATCATGCTGTCTGAAGACTGAGTATTTCTAAGTGTTTGATTACTGAAGTGTTGGATTTTGGAAACTGAGGGTTTTTAGGGGAAAATTGATTTGAATCAACTGCACTGTAGAAAATTTACTATGAAGAAGGGGAGGCCTCTAAAAGATAATGGTGAGAAAAATACTTTCCTACAATGCTGAAGCCTGTGAACAAAGCTAAAGCCAGAGGGAGGAAACAATAGTAGTCCAGTATTAGTTTCTAGAGAAATGATTTTAAAGCACACAGATAAAACATTGGCTGTTTGGAAATAAATGTTTCTCTTTTTTTAACTGCAAATAAAGTTTTGATAGCAACTATGCAGAAGAAAAAAATCCATGTTTTTTGTTTTCAAAAACAATCAAAAAATTGTCATGGGTGCACAGAACACAGAAACTGACTCAGGTAACCAGGGAGTTTAAAATATACAGATATGTAAATGATACAGCAATAGAAAGAGTGAATCAGTAATAATCTCTTATTGTCTCATAGATCTGGAATCCGAGACATAGCTGCTTCAAACAGTGGGAGAGCTGCAGGATACAAAAATAACTGGATCTCACTGTTAAGCCATTTCAAATTTTACTGTTAGTGATGGGTTAAATAGTATATTGTTTTCTCATAGTATTTTTTCAGGTGACTGATATGGACGGCAGTCTCTGCACTAAATTCTCTGCTTTCATCTCTCTGTGTCCTCTCATCTGGACAGCACTAGAAAAGTGGTACCTTTCTTGCCTTTTTCCCAGCTTCTACTCCAACACTATTCCCCTTCTTGGCTAAATGGAGGTACTGGAGACTTCTTTCTTTCTCAAATTTCCTAAGTTTTAAAATTTAAGAACTAGAGATGAGCAGAAGTAACACAGCAGCACCACAGAATACACCCACCACAAATGCCCAGCTGCAGGTGCATAATGATGGTTTGATGCATGAGTTGCCAGCTCACTTCTGTGGTCTTCCTCCAATGTTAGTGTTAAAGATAATGCTAAAGTGCCTTGATGATTAAAGACTTAACACCATGATTTCCTTCTCTGTAACAGGGACCAAATCCCAGAGTCCTTATTTGTGAGTCAATGAATCAGTGTGAGGTCAAAGATTATTAAAGTTTATTTTCATTTTATGCCACTTTCTACTCTGTTCTTCTCTATTACTTATGGCTTCATCTCTCTCAAGAGGCGCTGTAACTGGAAGTCAGGGATGTATATGGAGCATCACTGGAAAAAGCAGTGCTCGTAGAAACACAGACTTAATTTAGCTAGTATCATATGAATAATAGTAGCAGTTTTATCTAAGTGATGAGAGCATACTGCAATACAGAGATATAAACCTCTGCAAAAAACTTCCCAGATTTTCTTTTTTAATAGTTCAGTGGATTTTAGTAGAGAATCCTAGGATGTTGGTATATCTGACCCTTCCCCTCCTCCACAGTGATGTGGTTGAAGCCCAGGCTACATATTTTAGAAAATGAATTTAGACTTGGAAGAAGTAGAGAAGCTCAAGTGGAAAATCACAGGTAATGGTAAAAGGCTTACAAACATAGTTGTTGTAGTTTAAATATTTCTGTATCGCCTCGCAGTCCAGTTTAGGGAAGTATCATTTTCTGGTATTGTAACATTAAGTAATATCAAATTTGGAAGACAACTACTGTATTCTATATACAGTACTGTACTGTATATACAATGCCATTAATCCTGTTTCATTGGTACTAGTCCTAAGTTCAATTTGAAAATAAACTGTCTTTGCTTGGAAAAGCAGACATTTTTTGAAAGAAAAAGTGTTTAACTTTATATGAAGTTTTTGATCAGGGTAATTGAAAAATTACAAAGAAATTTCTTTCTTTTTTTTTTTTTTTTTTCAAATGAGAAACAATTGTTTCAGAATTACTAAGTTCTTTCCTATTAAAAGAAAAATCCATTTGGATTAAAAATAAGTATGTAGCTGTAAGTTTTCATATACCTATTCAGTAATTTTTTTAGTAGGAAAGATAAGAAAAGAAAATATATGGGAATATGCACATTAAATCAAGGATTTTATTTAAGATACAGTATGCTTTTAGAAGAATGAAAAATAATAATTTACTTACCTGTGGAAGTGGGAAGTTAGTGTAGTATGAGTGCATTATAACAGAGAAAGAAAAAGTCCTTGGTAATTAGTTCAGTGCTTTACATTATGGATATGTTTGCAGGATTATACACAAAGGTGTAATGTTATGTGTGGTTTAGCATATAGAAATAAATTCAATGTGGACACTGCTTATAAAGAACTGCTTCTCCTGAGCACGCAGCCTGGTTGCTAACACTAAGCAACACTTAGATTTTAGGAGTTAGAGGGAAGCCACTAGTGAATTTGGGAACATCCATTTCTCACATATCTGCAGATGCACTGGAGTTGTTATAGATGTGCCCTCTGCAAAACTTTTCATGTCATCTTTGTGTGCTCTTCTGCACACCTGCTAGCAACTTCTCTTGTATATCTTGTTTTTTCCAAAGTCCTTAGCATAGGTGTCATTTGAGCAACTTAAAGTATTCTAAACTCTGTGCAAGGTTTTTTACTAATATAATGTATCAAGCTCTAAGTGCAGAAATATGAGTTTTTCAGAATTTGTATAAATTTTGCATCCCCTCAGTTTAGCCTTATTCTAATCTGGCTTGGCTTTCTTGCCTGTTTATTTTTTATTTCCCCTACTGAAATCCATCTGTTTCTTGAAGTCTGAAGTTATTCAATCTTTCATTGACTAGTTTTTGTTTTGCATAGTTAGACATGTGGTTTTGTTTAGCTAGCTGATCTTTAGTGTATCTGTATATTACATAGTGTATAGTACAGCTATTACTATGAACAAGCATTTACATAAGCTGTAAACTTGCAAGGCTTTTCAAATGGATAAAACGTTCTCTTCCTCAAGACACTTCAGATCTGTATTAGGAAAGACAAATGCTGAGGCTCAGGAGAAATATTTGGGAAATGCAAAGTGTGTGTTAGGATAATTTAAGGATAATTTCATGTGAGAAACTTGCAGAAAGCTGAAGTGGAACTGAAAGCAAAAGGATTTGTGTGATGGAAAGGGCTTATACACAAAGCTTTATACATTGGGAAGGTAGTTTTGAATTTGATGAAACCAGAGATAGAGTCAATGCAATTTTTAAAAGAGATGTCATCCCTTTTATGCTGTGCTGCAGAATCTGTGCTGTATACATACTCCCCAGATAACAGATATGCAGAGCTGACATGCTAACACTGCTGTTCACTTTTACCTGAGCAAATATGCACGTTTCTGGATCAACATACACAGACATACAATCCTCCATACAGTAGAGGAGAAGTGAAGGCAATAGCTTTACATTCTGAAAAAAATGTTGATTCTATTGACAAGATAGTTGTATGATGTGCAACAGTTACAAAGTATGCATGTATTCTGCATAAAAGCTAATGTACCTCATTTGCCTGTTTATTCTATATGAGTCAAAACAGTCTAGCTCTTGAAGGACATTTGCTCTAACAAGAGCTTCTGGAAACAGTTGTCATGTTAGGAAATGGAAAAGGAAATAATGTAAGTATTCCCACATATATCATATATCATACAAGCTTTGTTGACTACATAAATAGACAAATAAATTCAGCACAAAATCCTTTCAAACCTAGCTTATTGTTGATTTATTGTTGCTTTGATTTCCAGGCAAATTGCACACTTCTCTGCCATTGTGATTACCCTCCACTCTTCATCATTTGCACAGTCTAACCTGCTAGACTAGGTTTGGGATTTACTAGTGAAGTTGTTGCTTGTTACTCTTACACATTATCACTGTGATCACATCCTGTTCCATCCTCAAAGTTAAAAAAAATACCAAATAAAGCAAAGCCCTTTCTTCTCGTGGCTTTTCATGCGTCATAGTTCTTCCCACATGCAGCCACAATGTTTCACAAGAACATTCCTACAGGAATATGTATTGATTGTCATACTCTGTGGCTTTGATATACTGGCTGTTTTCAGTAACTCATGTATAGTGTATATCTCCTTTGCTCAAATAGGTGTGATCAAAATTCTATTTTGTTCAGCTGTTAGCATATATATCTTCTGTTTCTTCTCTCTCATTATCCAAAGTGATACACCAGAAGGCTTTTTTCTAATTCACCTTCTCTTCTAATTCAATTTGTTGAATGCAAGCAGGAGAGGGGAAGTTTAAGAGGAAAATTGCTCATGTAGGATCCTGTTGAAGGATCTTATTCAACTGCAAAGTGGCATATGTTTTTTAAAGGCACTTAAAAAAGTAACTTACCATGAGATCACTGTACTAAATTAGAAAAGGACAGTTGCTCACATCTTTGCTCTCTCTAAGGTGCACTCTTCTGTTTTAAGGATTTGAATTCTTCTTAATTTGGATCTATTTTAAGGGTTTCTGTTTAATTATTAAATAACAGATAATAGCATTTTAATAGCATTTATAAATTACAGTTGAGACCAAGAGGTAATCTATAAAATGAAAAAAACAGTGAAGTTCCTTTACCTCTTTAAATACCTCTGTCTCAGAAAGTGTATTGTTCTGGGCTCCTAATAGTGCAAACAAAAGCTGCTTAGTGCCTAAAAGCGATGGTAATTTAATGATACCTCCTGGTTCAGTTTTGTCTGAGGGATTTCCAGCATATTAAGAGGTATGAGATATCATCGCAGAATATTCCATTCTGAATCATCTTCTGACTTGAGAACTGAATGAGGATTTCGGATTACATATTGACTTGCATGAAATAAATAATAAATAGACTGCCAAGGTTGGTAAAAATACAGCCTTTCTTCATTTTTGGATGTATACAATTCTGACTGATTCTGTAACCACATAAATATAGGTATCATCACTTCTTATCCATCAAATCAATTAGTCTTTAGTTCCCTGTCAATGCCTCGAGTTGTTCAATATACATAGCTGCCATTGTGTACTCTTACCATGTCCTGCTCAATAGCAAGAACAATGTCTATCCAGCCTCTCCAGATCTGGGAACTATTATATATTCTAAGCCTTTTGTTGCCACTTTTTGGTTTTATTTTGACATAACAAATTATATTATTGATTTTGTATTTCCTTGAAATGAAGATGATAATTTTTTGAATTCTTCAAATTATAAACTCCTTGGGACTTTTTCTTTTTGGTTTCCAAGTAATATCAGGTACTTTTCAGCTGAGGTCTCTCACTGTGTAAGTGAGTGGGTTCAGTTCTCACTTCTGTTTCAGCAGTATCCGATTTACGTACTTTTATCAGGGATTTTTCATTAAGTGAAATACAGCTTCCAACATTCTTTCATGTAATCCTTGTTCTTCACCAATTCTACAGTTTTTACTGAAAATAAAATTTGGATTTTTAGAGAGATAGTTAACTTTGTTATAAGTGACACAAAGACCACACAACACGAAACCAGTCCTTATGGATGATGAGGATCTTAATCTTATCTTCGAGTTTCTTGACATATGTGGGGTATCTTTAATTTTAAGCTAGCATCATTCTAATGGTATTCTTCATAGTAGGTGCCCTGTCACCTTTCCAATGTAAGTGTTATGACTGAATAAAAATTACTTTTTGTATTAGGAACTGTTACCTTTCATTATAATTAGCATCATCTAGCAAAAATATCATGTATATGAAAAAGATTTTTGTCCTGTATTCAGGACCTTAGAACAGAGTAGAAGAGTAACAGAACCTTAAGAAAAGTGAGAAAGATAACACCTTGAGTTGTTCACATGTGCCAACTGTCTTTAATATTCAGTTTCTGAAACAAAGGATGAATTAGTTCCTCAAAGGACAGTATCAGTATTGTAGGGTGAGAATAAAGACTGTGAGTAGCCAGTGTTAGGATTACATGGTCAATATAAAATTTACCTTTACATCCTGGCTTTCCAAACTCTGCGTAATCAATCTGTGATGGCACAACAACCCAACTTTTACTACCTAATAACTATGTGATATATATATGAAAATTGTAAATTTAAATGAAGGCAGCTTACTAGCAAACCTAGCAAAGCAGCCATCTCCACCTGCCTTTAAAAATATTTACTTGCTAAAACATTATTTAAAAATCTATGCTGTTCTTTTCTCTTGACTGTTTTTTTAAGCTGTGTTTTAAAAGCCCCAGCTGAAACTAACTGTGATCAAGACACTGCTGCACAGGTACTGGACAAAATATCCTTCCAAAAAGCTATCATTTGTGCCCCAGGAGTTTAAGCAGGCCAAGTAGAAAACAGAAGCCACTAGGGGAAACAAGAAATATTATCTTGCTGTGAGAGTAGGAAGAGAAACATGAAGAGATCTAAGGTAGTGATATAGACAATACTTCACCTGACCACTGAGAGTAGTTTAAACAGCCTTAAATTGACACTGACGGAGCCTCGTAACACTGGCATGTGTTAGCTCATTAGTTCTACTAAAAGATGCTGTAATAGAGATTTTTGTATTGGACACAGGAACTAGAATTTGCTGCATACTTGATTTGGACATTCTATTTTGAGACTGCACTACTGTCTGGTGAGCTGTATAGACATGCTCATAGGCTGTATAAATAAGTCTATGACAGAGATATGAGTTGTCCCCACATCCCCCAATGTCTTCTGCATTGCCAAACACATCTGTCTGATACTCTTGCTGCTGAATTTCCCTTTTGTGTTTTTCTATTGATCATACTATTTGCCATCTATCAAACATGCAGAATGGGCTAACAAAAGCCATGGTCCTATTGTATTGGAAATGGAATAAAGAAGATAGGATGAGAAAAAGTATCATTTCAAAGCCACAAATATATATTCATCTTGTCTATTTGTGGTCTGTCTCCCTCTACAAGCTGAATAATCTATTTTTTTGTTTGCATATCTGTTAGCGAAATCAGATGATCTGGCTTGTATTTTGCTTACCAGGCTAATCTCTGACTGCTTATTGATCTTTTCCCCTCTGTTTTCACCTGCTTGCTTGCCTCTGCTTCTTTTACTGAATAGTGTTGTTTTCTTTTGCTATGCCAATTTGTATAATGAAAGAGCTTTTTTTCTGTTTTTAAATACATTTTTCATGCATTTCAGGTAGCTATGCTTGCTTATTCAAATCACTGCTGTTGCACTAAAGGAAGGGAGATCCAAAAGCACTCTAGCTGCAATCAGCCCACTCTAGGTGGCACTAACAGACCCAGCAAATGTCTCTAGTTCACTTTAAGTAAGGTGAAGTTGATCCAGCATTGAAATTTCACTGCAGGGCCCATGGCAGACAGTGCAAATTTCAGATAGGCAAGGTACTGACCTGTCTTTTTCTAACCACGGTCTTTAACACCTACAGAACACCAGTTTAAAACGTTCTGGAAATGCTGATAATTGCTTGATGCAGCAGTAGGCATTTGCACAGCTGCATTATTATTTTTACTGTAAGGTAACTGTCTAATTTTCTTTTCTGTCTGTTTTATGTAACACTCCTATTTTATGATTAAATTTGACTATTCTATTGTACTTACATAATGCCTTTATCTTTTAACACTTCATCTATTCTGAACTTCCTTCTTGAGAATATCAGATTCCATTCAGGGAAAGAGGGAAAGAAATTCTTTTCAAAATGACAGTGAGGATAAGCCAGGGAGGGCTGTCAGCTAAAAACACAAATCTGACATATTCTTTTCTGTTCATATTCTGTAGTCTTCTTGACTTAAAATTGCAGGCTGGATTCTGCTCCAAGAATACTGTCTGTTGTTGTTTGTTTGTTTGTTTGTTTGTTTGTTTTTAATATAGTAACACATTTCTGCAATAGTAGCCAAACAACTGAAATATTGAACAAGTATTTTAAGGCATTATATTTTATTTCTTTTTCTCCCAGTTCTTCTTGCTGTTTCTATAAGGAAAATTATACCCGTTTCGCCTCAGTAAAATCAGATAGTACAGGGCTGGGTACAGAGCTTTAAAAGGCCAGGCTGATACTATGCAATCTATTCCTGTGCCTCCAAAAGGAAAAACATGTCAAGTATTAAGTGTATAGGTTGGGTAGAATCGTGATGATTGGGGCAGGAACTGTAAAAACATGAACATGGCTCACTAGTTGACCAGTTGCCCATGCAGCTGTTGAGAGGATGTTGAGAAAATTCCCTTAACAATCTTGTTAAACCCACTTTGATTGTAAAGGATGACTATTGCATTTTACCTCCCTGAGGCCTTAATATTCAGAAGCAGGCAAGCTGTGCAGTTTTACAGGAGGATATAGATCCCTAAAAATAAATTAATCATACATAATTTTTCATGCTGACAGATGCTAAAGTTCTGATGAACTTGTGCATGATGTTCTGACTTTCCCAATCTAATTTAGCCACCATATTTTTTTTTTCCCATCTGAATACGTAAAATGATGTACAGAAATACAATCTGTTGTCCTTAGAGGCAGAATAGTTTCTGCTAGTCATATGCTCAGGAGGAAGCATGATCCAGAGGATGAGGCTAAAACTGGAGGAAAGTTTGGTTAACATTAAATTTTCACTCTGGCCTCAGATAGGTATTTAGGATCAGATTTTGGAATTCTTGAAGATGTCTAGTAGAATTTTAAAACCACACTCATAACTTCCACAGAAAACCTGTTTTTATCAAGCTGTATGTTTAAGTGTGTAGTTACTTTTGAAAATTTACCTTTACCTCTTCTTTGATATACTATCTTCTGCATCTTGCCATCTCTTGGATGAGATGGAGGTGGAATATAGTCTGTTGTATTTGGACTGTGGCTCCTAAAGGTTCTTCAGCATCAATAACAGGCAGTTATCATGCATTACACTTTTTATTTTTTTTTTAAATTTGCAACTATAAGCAGCATAAGGGGAACTTCAGAGGAACTAAACCATCAAAGTCAACAGAAAATCCTCCAAGTCTGAAATCATTCAGCTGATGTTCACTTCAGACAACACAATTATACTAACTTTGCATATAGAAGGATAGGTTCTGAGATGACTAGTAACATTAAACATGAGATCATATGCTTTTCACAGACAGTTCTGTGAAAATATTACCTCAGGTCTTAGTAGTGGCTAAATTACAATCAAATTAAATGTTAAGAATTCCCAATTTTTATTAGGATTTCCTATATGGAATAGGATAGATCTCATTATTGTTTTACTTATTAAATTCACGGTGTGACCACATTTTGTATGCTTTATACCATTACTGTTTTGAACTCCAAAACTATACTATTAAAAGCTTGGACAGAGGATTGACTAAGGATGACAAGGCCTGTCAAGTATATAGAATGGCATCTATGTAAGAGAATTCCCAAGCTAAAAACCCAGATTTTGCAACTGAAAAAACATATGTGTCAGTTAGGGATATGAGTTATATTACTGTGACGGGAATGTTTAGAAGACTGTGTTGTGTTGAATCAACCATCATCATTTTATGCTGCCATCAATTGCCTGATCACAGAGGCCAAGGCTGAACTCAGCAATATCCCTCGAAAGTCTTTCAAACAATTCTGCCATAGGTTCCTGTGGGCCCAGCTCTTCCACTGCCTACTGTTGTGCCAGCATTGCCTGCTGGACACAATGAACAGAAATGCCTCCCTCAGTGGCTCTTAACATGGAAGGATACTACTAAGAGAGCTTGGCAAGGTGTGGCCAGCCTCAACAGAAGCCACACCCAACAGGAAGCTCCTCCAACTAGTCAGCTCCTGGTTGATATAGTCCTGGCCTCACCCACCATCCCAATCACAACCACCTGGGTGAGGGCAGAGCCCCAAAAACACAGGGGGGCCAGGTTCTGCGTCTGGAACCTGAAGCCAATATGGAAAACAAAGCATTCTGCTAGGTTGTGACTCATCCACAGGTCAACTCCAGCCTGGGGCCCACAACTCAGGCCCCAGCACTTCAAACTGACAAATCAAAATTCCTATCAATAGCCCTCTGTCAGACTTCAAGAGCATATTGAGAGAGTTTCAGCAGGAATCTGACTAGGATCCAAAGTTTTCCTTTAATGATACAGCAGGAAAGGACTTTTAAAACTATAAACAATGCTCAGGAATTGACAAAGTAAATAAATGGGTGTTTAAAAAAATGTGGGCAATTTTGTGATGGTGAATATGAAGTTACAGACTAGCAATAGTCAACTGCACAAATACAAAATTGGATATGACTTACCGGGTAATTTTCTAAAGACAAAGGTCTGATTACATGTCAGCCATGATTTCTCACTGAGAAAAAGATGGCCAAAATCATTCTGAGATGCATAAATAAATGTGTAATTTGTAAAAATGTTAAAATAATACAGCTGCTTAACTCTTGTAAATTCTGAGTTGGAAAATTGTGATGACTCTACATTCATCAAAAAGCGAAACAATTGCAGAAATATTGGCAAACCAACGGAAAAATAAGTTACAGAAAACTGGACTCATATGGAAAGGTTGCAGAAATTGGTATGAAGGTGACTGAGGGAAGGCATAATTTCTATGTGAAAAATTATTAAGGAAACAAACCTTTTTCCACATTTCAATCAAAGTTATATACTCCCATTATTCAAGTTATTTTGGAATAGGGTAGTATTACCCTTTATCTGCCTTTAAAAGTTTAATGAATTAGGCAGACTGTGTTCAGCATAAGTTTCAAGATATTTTTGATATATCTGAACCACTATTAGCAGCTGCAGGAATGGTTAAAGCTGAGGGAAAGCTAAAATGTCTCTGATCAAAATTCATTCATTGGCTATTTTCCATATAGAGTATAATCTTTCCTGTCAAGAGTGTCAACTGATACGTAGTTTCATGGTTTCAATTGCTTGTGCTGGTTACTGGTTTCAAAGCCTAATTTTGGCAGGTCTGGCAGCAGGCAAACCAGAGGGCAAATCAGGCACAGCAAGGGCCACACGAGCCACATGACTGCCTTGGCCTACTGGGGAGAGCCTCTTTTGACAAAGCAAAAATTGAATTTTCCCTGTACCAGCAGGGTTTGGCCCGGCTTTGGGAAGGACTCTTCATTCCTGGTCCCATCATTCACGTCAACAGCAGTTAATAGCTCATGTTTTTTCACACATGATGTTGTTGAGAAGCTAGAGGCTCTTTATTTTCCAGGCTGGCAGATTTTTGGATCAGGTCTGGTGTGGCTTAGTGTTAGTACAGAGACTGTCCTGCCAAGAGTGATCAATGATCTCCTGTGGATTATCAATTGTGGTCATTATTCCAACTTATCATAGCTGATTTGTCACTATCTTGGGACTGTACAGACCACAAGGTCTGCTGTCATAGCAGATTTTCAATAGTTCCACATACCTGGTGTTAGTAGCTTCTTATGTTCCAGCGCTGTCCCATGTTGTTAGGTTATGAATGTGTAGGGCTGCCACACTGTAAATTTCTCCATAGCTTCTACGGGTACAAACTGGAACACAGGAGGTTCCACTTAAATATAAGAAGAAACTTCTCAGTGTGGGTAAAAGGACACTGGAACAGGCTGCCCAGGGAGGTTGTGGAGTCTCCTTCTATGGAGATATTCAAAACCCGCCTGGACGCATTCCTGTGTAACCTCATCTAGGTGTTCCTGCTCCAGCAGGGGGATTGGACTAGATGATCTTTTGAGGTCCCTTCCAATCCCTGACATTCTGTGATTCTGTGATTTTGATGTCTGTTTATTTTTGTATTAGGATTACATATGACTTGGAGAATGCTAAAGTGGTAAAGAGAAGGGAGGAATAATTTTCGGTAATTCAAGACCAGATTCTCTTCTGCAAGATAAAACTAATAATTTGCTGTGACTGCTCTTTTATTGTCCATGCTAGAATTCTAGGTGACTGTTGCAATATCAGCTTCTTTTAACAGGCAGTGTCTTCTGTATTACGTAGATCATTGCTATACCACAGCTTCACTACTAGGTCTTTATTTCTGTTTCTTTCAGCAAACCTGAACTTTCTAGAGCTAAATCTTACCTGTGATTTCATACTTGCATACTAGATACATATACATATTTCAGGGGATAAGTACTTTTGGCCAAATAATAGTATAATTTGTTTAACTTGATATTGCAACATGAAAACTTCTACTAGACTGGAATCTCTCAAAGGCTAGTCATAGTTTTCAGGTGATCCACAGAGTCACTTCAATATGGCTTTTATGTGAAAGGAAAGTGCACTATGAATTGTACCAGAGGCATGAATGGAACAATGAAACGGTGTGGCCAAGTTATTTCAATTCTTTTCCTTCTTTGTAGTTTTCACGTGCTGTAGACAGGATTACAGCTAGAATAATGGCAGCAGCTTGCTATAGAAATTCCTGTTTATGTGAGGTACAGGGCACTCTGTGAAGTTGATGCTCAATGCACTGGAACAGAGGCATAGCTACATACCTGTAGTGTAGGTACCTATCTTCAATTAGGGAGTAGATAGGGTCCTGACTATTTTTGAAGCTATAGATTTCAGTATTTCGGATGACTTGCCAAATATTTTTATCATTTATTTTCCTTGAAACTGCTCATGCCTCATTCAAAATTCCATATCACTTATCCTCAGGGATGAATTGATATAGTTGCAGGAGGTTTATGCACAGGGCTGGATCATGTTGTGCCCAAACAAAGGATCACTGGTAGGTAAATGAGCTGTAGCTTTGTCTTATCTGTCAAGAACAAGTCAAGAAGCTCTTTTGAGGCAGCGTGGGAATCGAATCCCTCCCTCTACTGTGTTGTTTGTGTAGATGGTTGGTACATGGTTTTGACAACTTGTTTGTGGAACAGAATTTATTACTGAATAGGAAAGCGCTTGTGTATCATCTACCTTATGGTAGTTTGCAACAAAAGTATTGTTTAAGCTGATGTTCTCAGGAGCTCCTTTGTGAGTATTCCTTAATGACTGCAGTGTTACTTCCTTTGTCTGTATTATTGAATGGGATAATCATCTTTAAAATATGACTACATATTTTAAACTTGTTCAAATGTTTTTGGATTATACTTATGATTTCCTGATAAATTCACGGAATCACAGAATGGTAGGGGTTGGAAGTGGGTTTATTCCTCAAAATATAATGTTGAAGGAACTATTAAATAATACTGTTAGAAAAAAATACAGTAGGAACTGTGCAGAGCCCTCAACAGACCCAGTCTGAATGGGGAAAGACGGGACCTTCCTGCATCCCCTCTCTGCTCTCTGATGTGCCCTGTGTTGGATGTGACATATGGCCAGTTTGGGTAAACTTAACTCCAAGGCATAGTATAAAAAGCATTATATATAGACCTGATACCAACTGGAGCAATGGGATTGCTGGTTCCTGTGGGTTGTTTTCCCAGCAAATCAATCCCGGATGTGATGCAAAGTTAACTTACCTTAAGGTAAACCTGGGACTTGTGGCTGAACGACGCTCTAGCTGAATTGCACTGAAAACCCACTAAATACACTTTGTGTTGGCATGTAGTTTTAAAGTTACATGGATAGACAGAACTATAGATATTGTGAGCGCAAACAGTGAAGGTGACATGCTCAGACATCTGTGATCATGACAGCTGAGATTACTAAATAAAGAGTTAAAATGCTGTTGTAAGAAGGTCTCACACAGTGCTCAATGAAGCAGTTTTGTATATTAATAATCCTGCTTGGAGTTCTTATGACAAAAACATGCCGTGGTAAAAGAGGGAGATGAAAATAAGAAAACAGATTTTCGTAGTACTGAACTCTATGGACAGACATTATTAAAAAATGACCAAGATCGGGTTATTAAATTCATGTTTAGGCAGCCAACAAAGTAACATTTTTTCTACTGAAGTGCTGAATACCCATCAATTTACATTAACTTCCCTTAAAGCTATGCAAAAGTACCAGGGCCCCATTGGCCTCTTGCTCAACGCAAGCTCACATCCCTCAGCAGCAGTGTAAGTCAGCATGGAACTGGCATATTTCAGTCAAGCCAGAATCAGATAAAACCCATACCCCTTACTCTTCTATTCATCTAAGGTTGCTTGCATACATTTTGTTTCATCTTCTTCCCTGATCATGCTGGACTGGTGTAACTAAGCCTTACTCAAAACTTTGCAAAAACACACCAGAGAAAAAGTAAGCAAGACATCTAAATATGTTAGGAAAAAAAAATGACTAAGGAAAACTCAGAAAAGAATAAATCTTATTTCAATGAAATTAGAGTATGAAAGAATTTTTCACTAAGAATCTAAAGAAGAAAATGAGCTGAGATAGCTGGCCAAGTGTGTGGGCACATTAGTGCTTATTGTGACAGATGTTGTTTGTGTACACATCAGCGGGAAGTACACTGAGATTGCTTTTTCTTCGCTTAAATCCTACGTGTGAAGCATTTGAACAATTGCTGGTCTTAAAGTATTGAGATTCATGGGGTTAATTTTTTCTTTTAATAAAAGACAAACACCCTCTCATCCCAATATTCAGCCAACCCCTAATGAAGGAATAGAGATTCAGAACCTGTCTAAGGATTAAAATGAGCTTTTTGGCAGTAACTGAGAGTGAAATACTTTGTCCTGTCTTACACTAGCAGTAGATTTTATACAGTTGTGAAATAATGTGTAGATATTATAAATTATTTACACAATTAATCATAATATTATTGACAGTTTAACCAGATAGCTTAAAATTAATGTTTTTCTTTCTTTTTTTTTTTTTTTGAATACATTAGAAGTATGAGGAACATAATTTATTATTTCATATTATTTTTTTCAGGAGGCAATCCATGGTATTCTAAGGAAACATTTTAAAACTGACATTGAATTCCAGTTCTTAATAATAAAAATCACAATTTTATTAATCAGGGGTTAACTTAATCTTAACCTAGATCTTCTTGGAGAATGTTTTTGTCTTTTTTTGTTATTGTTTCCTTTAGTTCTATAGTGAGAGAGTCAAGAACATCATTCTGACCAAATGGCTGCAGTATCTCATATTTGTATTTGGCAGTTCCTTCAAGTAGCTGTTTGAACTCAGCAGTATACTATAGATGTATTTCCACTCAGAATAAACTGGCCACATGACTGTTCTACATAAATCTGAGTGAATTTAGACTTTTGATAAAAGCGTCCAATAAACTTCTGAGTCTATCATAAAAAAGAGCTAGGGTGCCATTCTCTGCAATTGTCTTCTTTTGGGACCAATATTAGCAAAATGAGTGTTCCAAGGCTTATTATAACAACTACAGTTCTTTTCTACACATTGCTGTAGATATCTATGCCTTTCTGTCCCTGATTTGGTGTAATGTTAGTATTAGACAAAAGCGAGATATTTTATTTAAAGAATATAGCAGGTTACAAAGAAAAGTCTAGTACTTGCTGGTGAAGAGTATATGCTGTTGCTTCTCATGCAGGTTTTATAATAGAGGTTTTAATTTACTTTTCTTACCTGAAGGCAAAACAGTAGTTAAGGAAAATAAATTATCAAAAACTCAAACCAAACATATCTTCCAATATTGAAAAAGAAATCTACAGAGTCTCTTTGAAAAGAATATATTTCAGATGTGTTCTTTCCCAGAGTAGCATTGTGGTGGGTTTACCTTNAGGCAAATGTGCAGGCCATTACCATAGATGCAAAATGATTGTCAAATTCCACAGGTATGAGGAAGACTTATAATTATATAGCCTTTTACAGTAGTAATTACATGTGAAGAATATACACTATAGGCTGTTTCTTGTACACAAATATTTATCTTTATTCAAATACTTGCCAGTACTGGTCTATATTACTAAGTTACATGTTAAAAAAAGATCATATGCTTTCACGTTTGGAGAGTAGGACTGAAAAGCATGAACACTTTCAAGAATGCTCTCTTGCATAGAACTCCTTTCTTTTTTTACCCCAGATTTGGGCACTAGCTTTGTAACTACCATCCTGATTCATAATTTTAATATTTCAGAAGAAGCCTAACTTCTTTCCAATGTGGTCTTCCAACATTCCATAGAAGACAAAAATCTAGTCTTCAGTGTCTTTTGACACACAAACATTCAGTAAACCAGTATGTCCTGGAAAATACAGCTAAATCTTTTAAGTGCTGTATTTCTTCTCTTAAAAGGCTTTTTACATACTTCCAGTAGAAACCAGAGTCTATAGCAAAATATAATAATAATTTTAAAAAAGGACTGAATTTACATGTGAATATATAATATAAATGAAAATATCTTCAACAGGACTTATTGTCCTTCTGCTGCTTCCTTTTTTTTATTTTTTTTTTTGAGTCAAGTTGGTATTTTATTGATTATGTCATTACTGTGAGGTTTTTGTTTTCTTTTTCTAAAACCCTGTACAAGGAAGTCATACACATATGGCTTTACTTAGATTAGGCCAGCTAGGAGCTCATGTGTTTCCTTTTGAAAAGGAGAATATATATGTGATCGGGTTTAGATGTTATAATTGTTAAAACAGTTTTAAACTTGATTCTCTAAAATGTTTGTGGATGATGCCCATACGGTATTAGGAAGGTTAATTAATCTGTTATTCTAATAATCTGAAGGTGGCTCAGTAATTTCTAGCTAATGCATTTTGTAAAAACTACCACGATTATACATTTTGTTATAAAATTATTTGCTCCCTTAACATACCCTTGTGAGAAGTAGCAGCTCAGCTGATCTTATCGAGAGGGAAAGGTTAAATTAATGACTGATTCAGTCAGTCTTTCACCCTTCATTAGCAGTGAATTAATTTCCTAAAGAAATGAAAGATCCTCTTGAGATGTTTAATGTGTAATTTTCATTTTAAACATCCACAAGTCCTCATCTATTTACAGAATAACACAGTAATGATGAAATTTAAAAAATGTGTCCTTCACAAATGGCTAATCATGTTAAATTTCAAGACCTTCACTTTATCCTGGCTTTGTAGTAAAAGCTAAAAACATGCACAGGTGAGTAAGCTTGGTTTTAACAAGGAGATGCTCTATTGGAGTAAACATTTGCCATGTTAGTAAAGTTTAAGTAGCATATGGTATTTTAAATGAATTTATAGAACTAGCATTTCAGAAGGTGGCAGTGATAGGCCTAGAAATTACTACCATGGTTTTACTTGCAAAGTACTGGAAAATAAAAGTTCTCACCTGCTTCTACGATAAATGTGGAAAGAGTACTTTCCACACAGAAAATATTTTTTAAATCTACTCAAATATTTTAATAAATGTATACAGTATCAGGCAGTGTTCTTATAAATAGGATAAGATCAAATACTAGGGCAAGAGGTCTTGAAAGCATTTTTTCTGTTTCCTTAAATGATACCAGTGACTCATTAGGTCATCCTTCTTTTGAATCAGTTTTGAACCAATGTTTCATAAAGTACTAGTGGGATGTTAGTGTGGGAAGTGCTCTTTCAGATGAGACCATATGGGGCCATGAAAGTTTCCCCCGTTCTCTCTTCAAGAGTAGATTTGGAGGTTTGGATTTTTGTTTTGCTTTGGTTCATTTCATTCCACCTACTGCATCTAAAAATGACTCTTGTAATTTTAATTATGGTAGCCATTCGTTTATTTTAAAAATTAACAAAACCAAAGTTTTCATTTGTATTTTGTCGTGAGTTCCATTTAATTGTATCCTTCATGTTTGCAGTACTGTAAAATGAAACTGGAATCTATAATTCAATCTACAAAATTATTTCTATTAAATACATGTAGGCCATGTGATAGCCTGTGTTATACTTTAAATTATAGCAGGACATGGAAGGGTGTTTTTGTATTGATTTTTTTCCAGTAGGGTTTGTTGCTTTGATCAGTGCAGATTTTTTGATAGAAAGATATTTCTATCGATATAATTTATCATTTAGTGTGTGAAAGGCAACACAAAGAACATGCTGATTATTCAACATTATTATTTTTTTAATGGATCAAATATGTATATATCATTCCCCTAAAGCATCTGAATACATAAAAACACTGTGTAATGGTGCACTTACCTGGTAAGAAATCAGCTAGCAGTTTGTTCTGTTCAACACCATCTGGCAGCTTCAAGGAGGAAAAAAAAATAGCCAGCTGTATCTGCAGGTAACTTTCCTGTTACTTCACTAAGACTGTCCAGTATGTCATACCTGAAATATTTTTAGTGATTGATTTATTGACAACACACAGAATGCATATAATTTCTTTCAGAGTGTTACTGTTGGAATAATTCTGAGATGCTTGATTTGATAAGAGAATCATGAAGGTGAGCAAATATGCCAGCCTTCTTACTGAAGTCATTCATGTTATTGTTGTGATTAAAGAAAAGGTGCTAAAAAGATGAAACCTTTGGTATGATTTGTACCATCTAAATATAGACACTGAGAAAGCAATCAAAAAGGTTTGGAAAAAGACTTGGAAGAAGCAATAAAACATTCAGAAAACCTGAAATTTTTTAGGTATATTTTAGGATCAAATGTTGTTGGTTTTACACTGCTCCATCTGCTTCCATATTAGAGAAGCTGAAATGAGACAGAGAGGAAAAAAACCTTCTTTAAGTGTTTATTGATATTTTCAATTTACGTGTTCCAAGTCTGTTTGCATACTGACTAACTTTGATGAATGTTTCTGTACTCCAATTATACCAAGTCATGAGTTTACAAGCAAAGATTCTGAATGGAAACTTATAAATATATGAAACTTTGAAAAATAATCTAAAAAAAATCAAAACCAACATAGATCATTTTCTATATAAAGGTGATGAAATCTATCAAATTTTTTTTCTTCACTTCAGCTTCAATGCACAGACCTGTTCACTTTGTCCAGTAGTTGAGGAGATGGGACTTGGAGGAAATCAAGAGCATTGTGACACGGTGAAAGAGATGTGGGAAAATGTTGGGAGTATAGTGGGAGGGAGAAATGAAACACTCACGAAAATTAGGTTGCTTATATGTGAATTATAACAGATGTTGACCTAAAGCATTTCACCTGTGGGTCACAATCTGATTTGCAGGTTCAATTGTCCAACTCTGTGTGTCAAACAGCTAGGTTGTCCATGCCTTTGTATGGTACCACAAGCACACACTTGTATGCAAACAAGAAAGGTGGCTGGGAGCAAATGCATATACTGTGATTATTCAAAACTTTGAAGAATATTAGCCTTGTGTTAGTATGTCTGTGTGTCAGTGAGGTGCTAGGGCCTGAGTAATAGGCCCTGAATTGAAGTTGACATATGGATGGATAACATAACCAGGTGAAAAGACTAAGGTTGGCCAGAAGCATCCAACTAGGGTCAAGGGCAAGACTGGGTTGGCCTCTGCGTTTGCCACCAAGAAGAACTTTTAGCTCTGCTGCTGGCTGCAACCCAGTAAGTGTTGAGCAGGGGGGACACATGCCATACCAGACCTCGACATGAGGGATGGCCCCCTCTGAGAGCCACCCAGGAGGGGAAGCCAGGAAAATATACCCCTATGGGTGGTGTGAAGATTGTGGTTCATACATGTGTCAGGGGACCGAGTGAAGNCTCTGCGTTTGCCACCAAGAAGAACTTTTAGCTCTGCTGCTGGCTGCAACCCAGTAAGTGTTGAGCAGGGGGGACACATGCCATACCAGACCTCGACATGAGGGATGGCCCCCTCTGAGAGCCACCCAGGAGGGGAAGCCAGGAAAATATACCCCTATGGGTGGTGTGAAGATTGTGGTTCATACATGTGTCAGGGGACCGAGTGAAGTGCTAAGGCCTGAGCAGGCCCTGAATTAAAGCTGACATAAGGATGAATCCCACAACCGAACAGTGTACTGAAACCAGCAGAGGATTTTTCTTTGCTGGGAAACTAGCTGATTGTCTATGAGAACAGACACAGTCAACCTGATAAAAGGATGAGTTGAACCTAAAACAGATAAAGGTACCTCCTCCTTGTTCTTTCCCAGATCTGGCCATCTTCTTGGATAGAATCCAAGGAGGAAAAATAGCAGATGTCCCACTTTTGAAGTTTTTTCGAGGTTGCCTATGCAACCTGAGCTGTTTATTCAGTAGTATAAAAGCTGGTCCCGCTTGCAGAGAAGTCGGAAGCCGTTCTGCCGGTGGAGACACCACGCAGGACTTTCCCCTATCATTGAGGAGGTCCCTGACTGCTCCCTGCAACTGGGGTTCCCCAGCGACAGCGGGACAGAGGGAGACAATGGAAGAGATATTGGAATAGACATTGAAAGAGACAAAGGTAATGGATCTGATTGTCTACCCCTTTGGAATAGGTTGCAACTTGGTCATGTATCTTTTCGGTGTCTATTATGTTATGTTGATGCACCTCTCTGGCATTTGCCAGGGAGGCCTGTGCATGGCCATGGTGGTATTTGGGGTGTGGTTGACTTCTCCATCCATCATCAAATTTGCTGCCGGGCTTCTTTTCCCTCCTATTGTTGAGTTTGTAATCAGGTTTATTTTCCCTTTCATTATATCACCTGCGGTTAGTGGATTCATCACCTCTGTTTCTGGCCATGCAGCATCAGCATTTTGTTTTGTAGAAATAGACAATAAAGTTTCCATCTGTATCCTGCTGTTGGTGACTGTGTTCCTGGTGTTGTGCAGGATAATTGGCAAAACAGCATAGCAGGTACCTTTCAGCAGCAGAAAGAGCTAAGTTGACAAATATCAGTGTAAACTAGTTTTGGACCTTCCCACTCAAGTTCATTATAAAATCACAGTTTAAATCAATTCCCTTTCATTCAGAACCTAGTGTGTCAACACACGTTGCTCTAAGGTATAATGGCCTCTCTGTGGCTGCTAAGGGACTGAGCCATAGACTGATTTAATCACATCACCATACATCTCTTGATACATATGGAATCCTGTGGGATTACACCAGAGAACAGTCTTGAATAAAAATGTAACTTTTTTTGGTGATGACTGTAAGCTTCTAGAGTAGTAGAGTATTATGAGAATTTGGATCGCCATCCAAAATATTTTATAGATATTTTCTTGTATTCTTTGGTTTACCTTTAAAAAAGAAAGTGATTCTGTGATAACTTGGTTCTTTTAAGAATGTCTTCCTCACCCTGGTTTAAATCAATTCATCCTCAGATCACTGAAACATTTGTGTGCTTCCCTAGCTACCATTACTTATTAAAAGTCCAGTGACACTGACACTGTGAAGTTTCTCACAAATGGAACGTGTTGTTCAGCAAGGAGTAAAGAAGGAAGAAAATAGAAGCAGTATGTCAGGACGTGTTATAACTTTGAATTGTATATATTTCTTTGCCTAGTGTGGGTTTTTTATGCAATCTTAATTNTGATGACTGTAAGCTTCTAGAGTAGTAGAGTATTATGAGAATTTGGATCGCCATCCAAAATATTTTATAGATATTTTCTTGTATTCTTTGGTTTACCTTTAAAAAAGAAAGTGATTCTGTGATAACTTGGTTCTTTTAAGAATGTCTTCCTCACCCTGGTTTAAATCAATTCATCCTCAGATCACTGAAACATTTGTGTGCTTCCCTAGCTACCATTACTTATTAAAAGTCCAGTGACACTGACACTGTGAAGTTTCTCACAAATGGAACGTGTTGTTCAGCAAGGAGTAAAGAAGGAAGAAAATAGAAGCAGTATGTCAGGACGTGTTATAACTTTGAATTGTATATATTTCTTTGCCTAGTGTGGGTTTTTTATGCAATCTTAATTGGAATGAAATGTTTATAACAAATATTTAATCAGGATTTGGTGATTAAATAGGCAAATTTAATTTAGCTGTCATTATTTTTTCCCAGGTAATCAATGCAGATGTGATTTAATGACAAAGTCTAATTGAGTACTTTAATTTTGTGAAAAGAAAATTAAAAGGAGAAAATTCACTTTTTAAATTAGAAGTAATGATGGAGGCACAGGACAATTCCTGGGGATTAATGACTATCTGAGAAAGCTGAAGGCTTAAGGCTTAACCGTGGGCTGTTAACCTCAGGTGGTCATTAATTCTTCAACTAATGCTCCATGCCCTGATTATTATTACAACTGAACAGTGATGGAGTAGTGAGTTTCAGCAATTAAACCTTCAGCAATATTTTTAAATGCATATTTTTCTCTCCCACTTGGATATCCTGACACAAAGCAAAGAATTAATCAAACAGTTGATAGTATCCAAACTGGTGGTTTTTTTAATTTGTATGATCTATCATTGAGAACATGCCATATTATGTGACTGCATTTGTTGAGCCACATGTTGTCCTGATAGCTGTGCCCTACATATGTTCAATATACAGCTGGATGTATATGCTTCTAGGAAGCCTTGAAACTTAAACAGATCCTTGTTCCCCCTCTCAGTAATGATGCAGATGCCACTGGCTAGACTGTCACCAAAATTGCGGTGTAGGTAGCATCCTCTTGTCTTCACCATTCTCCATGTTTCTGCAATTAAATATGTAGATAAACTTTATTTGGCTAGGTTCTTTGAAACTGTTGTATGGCCTCACTAGTCAAACAGAAGCAAGACACAATTCCCTACAAACCGAAGCTAGAACTTGTTAAAAACAGTGCAGGAGCTTCTACCAACACATTGCTGGTTTATACGGCTTTCTTGAAATCAGCAAAAGCTGAAGATCTGCAGCTAGAACTTTACTCAGTTCTGTGAAGTCTCAGAAGATCTCATGCTATTGCTTTTGGTTTGAGATGTACATGATTATCTGATACCACCATGTTAGGCTAAATTTTCCTTTACTTAAGCATTATGTTTGTACATACGATATAATTGGTTCACACAGAGAGTCTACAAATAACCCCAAGTCTTGGCAAAACATGTAGTCTTCTCTAAAGTCAGTCAGTAAGTGGTTAAAAAAACAACTGTTGAAAAGTTTCAAAATTCTGCTGCTGAAACATTTCAGCCTATGTGTCAAGGGCAGATTAACAGACAAAAGCAGCTAATCCAGAAACCAGCAGTTTATGCCTGACTGGAGCAAACTAATGAAGCATATAGAGTTAGATAGGTCTCAATAAGATGTTAATAACACATCTGCAAAGAGGTGAGCGAGCCAGTCACAGCAAGCCACTTTCTAGAATGAGTTCAGGTGAGAAAAGGACCAAGATTTGCTGGAAGCATATCTGAACTAGCAAAATCATTATGGCAGTGTCATTGCGGGCATAAGATAGCACCTGTAGCATAGGTAGCACGCCAAAGAATTTTGGTGTCATGTACTGGTTTAAAGTGCAGAATATATGGCCTGCAGAACAGGTAGATGAAGGTTAAAATATATTATGTCTAACTTTGAGTTTTAACTTACTTATTAGTTCCATTTACATTAATGTAAATGTGAGTATAATACAATAAATTATTTTCAAATTAATGTAAAACAATAACAATTCTAGGGCAGCTTTGATTATTTAAGTTGATTGTAATAGTTAAATGTTGACAAGATAATGCATTCACCAATTATTCTACTGAATAATAAATCTTTTGCTGAGGTTCTCTGCTTGTCAAAATAACATTTTCTGTGTTAAAATAGTCTCTGCTGAAACATGTGTTTGTGGCTGTGATCTCCCATAGCTGCTGCAAGGAGGAATAAATTGTATGCTTGCACATTTTTCCAGTGCCTCAGAATGTTGGTAAACCACTTCATACACAACATAAACATTGATGGCAGCAAAATTAAAGTTACAGATGCTACTGTTCCCCTTGCCTACATGGTCTATCTTTATTCTGTTCCAGTCACAATATTTAGAAGTTAGAATTATTTTTTTTAATTTCTTTCTGAACTAGTGTTTAATATAATTCTTCTCCTTATGATATTCCAGTATAGTCATTAGTGGGAAAATAACAGCTGCCCTTTAGTGATTAGTATAGAGATCTCAGCATCCTGGGCTTGGGGGAGAGGGGAAGAACAGCATGTGTGTGAATATGTGGCAATAAAAGTGTGGTTTAAAATGAAAAATAAGCCTAACCCTACTTCTTATCCATCTGTTTCACAGGTATTTTCACATATTTTTATCTCATACCTCCATTTGATCTTGTTCATATGGGCAGCATAACAGTATGGACAGTACATCTGAGTGTAATTTCTCCAATCTCTCTGCAATAAATGACAAGATATTCAGTACCTCATTTCTATGTCGGAGTTCAAGTAAAGTCCTACTACTTACTTAGCTGTTGCTTAAAAACGTAGGCAACTTCCAAGTAGTCCCTTGGATGTTGTGTGAGAAGAATGGCTTACAGATCACTTACGATTTTGAAAGATTAGAGCATTAATTTGCACCCACGATGGATGCTAGACATCTCTGATAGTTTCTGGCTAAGTGTCTGAAAATTATTGTTAAATGCCAAAATATATCAAATGTACCTATAACATGAAAACAATAAACATTTTAAAATTCAATTCACTACTGTTGAACCCTGAATGTTTTAATTTCACAAGGGGTTTGTTTTTTACTATTTATAAGGGAAATCTTATTTACCAAAACATATTTCAGTCACCAAAAGCTTTGATCTATGTATTTTCAAATCTTTGCTAGATTGATCTCTCTGTAGTAATATTTTCTTTTTCTCCACAGTCAGGAAGTTTGATAATCTAGCCAAACAGAGCATCTGATACTCATCAATTTTCCTGGGGGGAGGTGAGAGTGGTAACAAGAGGTCTGTGATTTCTAGCTCTTTCAAAGTCTTGAGTTTCAGGAAGAACTGCAGACTGTCCTCCGGAAATGAAGCCATAGAAGGGTGGCTACATAACCCATCATTGTCTTCCTCCTCTTTCATTCTGTGAACTTTTGAAACATCACGTTGGTCATCTGATGTCATGCCAAGTCACACAGTGATTAAGACTGGTTGGGATGCTGCTATCATTCCTTGGACTTCCAATAAAATATATTTTGTTAGCAATTAGGGCATCCTAGCAGTTATTTCTGCTTACATACTTATGCTCTGCTATTCTTTCCAAGCGTTCAGTAGTTTTTAATAGTAGTTTAGATTTGTGTATTGGTGCTTCTGATAAGATCTATTTTTATATTTGTAGTTACAGTTAAAATGATCATATCTCTGTAGATAGCTTTTGTCACTCAAGCTCAGACTTTATATAAAAATGTCAAGCTTGATGGCTGTGGAATATTTTCTCTTACTTAAATAAAACTTTGTAACAACAATAAAAAAAGAGTTGGGTTTTTTTCCCCTTTAAACCCATTATTTAAGCCTATGTTGTTTGATTTCTTTTTTATTTATTTCCCAACTAGAGGAAAACTCCATATTCTGTGTGTAATCAAATGCATATTTCATATTTTGCATTATAATGCAAAAGTAATTAAATTCATTTAAAATAAGTATTCGGTTTTATAACTTCATAAAATATATTAAGTAAAACAAATATAATTCAATTTTACAAATATAAAAAGAAAGGGAGGAAGAACTACTATCTATGTTCATCAGTCCCTCAGTATTATTAAGAAGGGATGCTTAATTTCTAAAAATGTCCACAAGACTTCTCGTGCTGTAAAGTATCTTTATTACACAAATTGACCACCAGGGAGCATATTCAGGTTCCTCCACATACTTGGAGGAAAGACCCTATATAGAGACATAGAAGAGATATGGATTATTTTATTTCCTGAAGACTACATAATAAAATCTTTCATAAGGCTGGCTTTACTTTTATTTTCACAGATTTGCCACTTTTCATGGCTCTCATTCAAGAAAGAAATCCTTTATTGGCTTCATTCCTGTCTATTATCTTGATTCAAAGTCTGCCAATATCAAGAGAAAGTCTATTATTAGTTTAAATGAGTTGGGCTGACTTGCATCACTGCAGATACTCAGCAGCTTCTGTGGATTTGTGTGTCAGACTTCATTTGCAAACAGAAAAATATGACCGATAGTTTACTGTGTGCTGCTGAGGGCAGGCATACAAAATACAGTAGAATTAAGGATCTTTTAAAGTCAGCATTGCAGCTAATGTATCCAGCTGGATACCACTGCAGGCATACAGATGTGGTTTTGATCTTTTTAGCTTGGGGTAACAGTAAAGATGAGAGACACTGACTGAGGGATCTGTGGGTGGAACCTTTTACGGGTCCAGGGCCCAGTTTGTGCAGCTGTGATGACTGCTGGCAGCTAGGTAAAAAGTAGTTTTGTTTTGTCATCAAAAACCTTTCAACAGTAAGAACAGGGAAAAGAATAATTCTAAAGATTAGTTTACCAAAAACATGTAAAAGCAAGCAATAAACACTAAAAGATTTGATAAAATAGTTTCCTACAAATGTGAGAAGTAACTTAACTGGAGAAGAAGGACTGGGAGTAACACTTTGTGGCCTCTCATATCTAACATGCTGACAAATCACTATGCATTAGTTTGTTTCCAGAATAATTGGTATTGACTATCTTAATGAAATTCATTAACTAAGTTGAGCAGAGTTCACTTTGTAATAACTGATGAAAATTCTCTACTTTTTATTTCTTTTATCATTCTACTGCAGAATAGAGATCAGACATGGAAGGGAGAAGGCTAAGGAATTCACATGCTCCAAGTTCCTCACAGTGTTTCCAGATGCAGCTGGCAGAGATATATTGACTTCAACTTGTTTTGGCTTAACAAAAAAAGTGAGTTGCATAGCCAATGAACATACTTGTGTCCAAGAATCACCAGTTAAGACTCATGAATGTCAATCCATAGGATTAGAATGTGAGTTTAAGCTATTTTTCATTATACTGACTGAAGAGATGTATTTTCTGTTTTCTGAAAAAAATTCAGTTATATTTGAGTGTTAAAAGTAATACTGAATTCTGTGTAATCATATAAGTTAAAAAAATTAAAGTTTATACCTATAATATTTTGTTACTACCCTGTGTTGGTAACAAACATTATGCAGTTATACAGTTATATAGTCATTGGGGAGCCTATAAATGAAAAGGAATCTTCATCAGAAAAATCAAATTGACCTATGGGATATTTTTACATGATTAGTTTTCAGGCACTTAAAAGATTAAATCATGGAGCAGATTACATGGGGGAGAGCTCACTGGAATTTGTATATAGTAAAATTTTGGAGTGTGACCATTCATATTAACTTACTTTCTGTAAGAGAGTCTCTCAACTTATAGTGAAAGATACAGAACACATTCCTTCTTTTCCTCCTTTATCCACCATCTTTGTCTTCATTAAAATAGGGATTCAGATTCTTATCCTCCTTCTTTTTCTCCATTAAACCACTGTCACTTACGAGAAATTTTGTCCCCCTGGTTGTTTTTCACAGTGCTATTTTGCCTTTCTGGTGCAGAGGAGTATATGAAATTTTCAGCTTTCAATTTTTCATTCAGATAGTTGTTTGGAAAATCCTGTGATATTTTTGTGCAGATAAATCAAGATTTTTCACTTTTTTACTTCTTCTATGTTTATAGTATGACAGTGATCTTTTCCTCTGACTGCTGATCTCTTCCCAAGAAACTACAAAAACTACAAATGTATGAAGTTTTATGCTATTCATTCAGTTAGCTTTTTTCTGTCTGATTTCTTAACAAACAAGGTATTTCTTCCCAAGCTATATGTCATATGTTCTTCAAGTTGTGTGTTTCAGCCAGCAGTTTAAACATGCCAATTGACTGATTAAACATGAATGGTAGTCTCACTAGCTGATCTGTTCAAAGTATTTCTGAAGTGCTATAGCATAATTTCATATTAATTTGGATAGTGACAACTTTTTTAACTTTAACTTTTATTTTGTTTCTGGTCTTATTGCCATAAAGATGAAATACTTCAGAAAGAAAAACGTACTCGGGCCTGATTCTGCAGACAAAGCCAAACCTTTACACTGAATAAGCAATTATTTGGGGTTTTTTTCTTTATATTTTCCTGCAAAAAATAACATATGCCTTGAAAATTTTGGGAGCAATTTTAATATCTTTGGAAGCATAAAGCCTAAGTCTGCCTAGTTGAGTCATCAGAGCTGAGAGTAAACCCACAAAACCTAACCATGCAGCAAACTGCAGTATGTAACTAATTTAAGAGAGTTCAGAGAAGGGCTTACTTGTGGTGGTCATTCTTTTCAGATTAGTTTACAGGCTGTGCCAGATAAGACTATTGAAAATAAAATGAGCATAATGAGTATTTTACTGATCCAAATATTTATAATGTAAAGCCAAGCTATTCTAGCTCTCACACCAGGCATCCAAAATATGTTATCATGCAACCAAACCTGTTTTTAAACAAATCCAACAGAATATGATTAAAAGTACAGTAATCAGTAATTTTCATTTTTCTATCATCATATTCTTCCTAATTTGCCTTCAGGTTCTTCTTAGCAAAAATGTATTTTTAATTTCTGAGCATGTTTTCTTCAGCTTGTATCATGCACTATCATTTATGTGTATATGAATGCAGAAATTAATGTACCCTGTTTGTATGATTATCAGATTATATCTACCCCATTAGTCTCCATAATGGCTGAGTAGTGGTTCTTTGTGTATCTGTTGTGCTGAGCTTATATATCAATGGTCCCACAGTGGAAAAGATTCTCCTGTTCCCAATAATATAAATCATTACTCGTTAGCCCTGGTTATGCCTTTGAGCTGATAGAATGGTATTATTCACAATAGTGAAGTTATTTATGTTTATACAGATTTTTAGTGTATAACGTCCCAGTCCTACACCAGGTCTGACAAGATGGGAACACAGAATCCCTAGGGCCAATAACAGGATGAGTGTGTAAGTATAATAAAAATTGGCAGTTTTAAACATTCATTATTAGAAAATTAGTGGCTAATTCATCCAAGCTGTATTCATGTTTTGTCCTCAGCAGATATATGAAAGGCAAGTTAGAAAGTTAGTTCTGAAACAAACAAAAAATATTTTCAGGACTTTTAAATTCAGCATGTTAAAATAAAATTATTTTACTTTAAATCAAATGTCTTAATATCAATACAAAGTGAGCTAGATGTGTTCAGGGAATTGCAAAAATGTGTATATAAAAGTGTGGAATTGCTATGTGCATTTTCTTTATGTTTAGTTTAAGTCCATTCAAATGAACATTCAGCACATAACATTATTACAGAGTAGCATGGTCACTTTTTGTCATTAATGTGCATCTTTTTCCTTTGTACTTCACTAGTTCTTAGGATAATGGAATGTTTTCTCCCACAGTTTAAACAGATTGAATATTTTTTAGATATATTTCAGCTGCTTGTATGCCAAATTAGAAGTATGATGGTGAAATGAGTGCTGTAAGCTCTGTGATTCCATTCTGTTTTATAAACTAGGAGGTAAAATATACTCGGTGGGAAAATAACAGTTTTGCTGTGCAATGGATAGCTAACTATTTTTGCAATTATAATACTACATTATTTTTTTCAGTTTAATGTTATCATTTAGCTGTATGCTGGTTTAATTGTTTTAATTAATCCTAAATACTAGATGATTGATATTGAATATTTTGTTAAGTTATTATGATATATGAAATTTGTTTAATTTGGATCAGGTCTGGGATTTGTCTTTTTCTGTTTTTTCTTAAGCTTAAATTCAAATCTGCCTATAAATTCAAATCTCTACTCTTACATAATGGCTACTAGACATATAACACCACTCTTTGGGGGTAACCATGCCATCCATGTATTAAAAAAAAGTCAACTGATTATTCTTTTTCTCCTTCATCCCACTTTAACTCCTCATACATTGGATTATAAACAGAACATGGAGTCCTATATCCTCTGTATGTGTCCTTTCAGCATCCTGGGGACCTATGGCACCTGCAAAAAGTAATATATGCAAGTGAATTTCAGAGGACCTGCTTTGCAAAGGAGTTGGAATGAGAGGTCTTATTTGGTGTTTTACAAATAACCTGGGATTGTCAGCATTTGAAGCATTCTTTTTCCAGAGAGGAAAATGACTGCTTTAAAGCAAATCACAGCAAGCACCGCCACGCAACAGTGACAGTGACAAACAGCCTCTCCGGGCAGTGGCCTCTGTTTAGTGGCAGACCCATTCTAGCCCACATCTCACTCCTACTGTTCTTCTTTAGGCAATGTTCAAACCCAGATTTAGCTGATTAATGCCAACATAACTGACTAAAGTTTCTCATAGTTTAAGTCCTGTCAGTAGTATGGATGTCATGCATCATCTTAAGTATGAGTAGTGGTGAATTAAAAAGTAGAAGCTGTGCTTGCTCTCCCAACACTAACTGCTTAGCCAGCAGAATTCCATACTGAAATAAGAAACCAACAGCCAAAGAAAGAAACTTAGGCACTACCTATGTAAGGACAAAGAAATTAAAGATTATTTATATCATATAAAAGAATATAATGATGAAATTTTAATCCATTTTAGTTATGAATTAATCCTTTTCAACTTGTCTTATACACCCATGCTCATCATCTGTATTTTAGCTTAAAGCTTTTCCACTCATTTATCACCTGGAAATTTGAAAGGACAAAGTAGCTTACAGTCTTCAGTTAAAACAGGCAATTAAAAACAATTGTTACTATGGCCATGTCACACGACAAAATTCAAAACGGATATTCTGAACATACTCAAGGAGTAAAAGGTAGTATAGGTGCATTGGCCAACCTGAGGTAATTAGTTTTGCCAAGAGTAAGTGGACTTCTGATCATTTGGTTATACTGCTTCCAGGATGTCTGCAGCTGTCCTTCTGCTGCCTTGTATGGATGTATCAGTTCAGCTGGCACCAACTCACAAATCTCTTGTCTGAGAGCTGTTAATGGCTTTCCCAGTGAGCCACAGCTTAGAGGCATAGAGATTGATTTTAGTGCTTCTTATAGGAAAATCAGTATTCTCATAGGAAGACCAATGCTTTTTAGGCAACTAGTTATTTGTCATGCTCTGTAGTTCACAGAGTGGATAACAGCATGATTTCTTCAGTCCTGTATAGAGATGTGGATCTCTATGGATTCCCATTTTCTATGCCCAGGAAGATACAGGACTTGGAATTTTCCTTGATGCTCCCCTAAAGCCGTCCTTCCTGCACCACGTAGTGACAGCAGCTGCATGTTTCCAGTCACATCTGCCCATGCCTACAGGAGAAAGTCTAGGCTGTCCTTGACTTAGAAGTCAAGAATGTATATGTCTTCCTTCCTTCTCCCTCCTTCTTTCTTGCAGGTTGCAAGTTATTGACTGGTTTCTGAGGTTATAGCCATAATCTATGGAAATTGCCACACTTTTAATAACATCAGTAGAGCTTTCTTGATTTATAAGTGTTGGTCTGAAATCATAAAATTTTAATGCCTTCAAATTAAAAAATTTGAAATTGTTGCCACATAAGGTTCCATCAAATTAAAATGGAAAAGAAATAATTTAACTTTTGAGAGACAAGTGTATTTGTTAACATACTTGGGATTCAAATACCATATGAACCAAATTTCCACCTAGCAGCGAGCTAGAGTGTAACACATGAAGAGACATCTAGCTTCTACTGTGCATCTCCCATGGTCCCTCACCAACAGACTGTACAGGACTTTTTCTTCCGAGTTAAGCTCTGAGCTTAATTAAGGTGAATTAAGCAGTTATTCCTGTTGGAGTAGTGCTCTGATATCAACCAATTGCTTTCAGAGAGGCTAGCAACAAATAAAAATGGTGGCCAGCCTGCCACCAGCATTTTTCTTCACCAGATCAGTGCAAGTTAACTTGGCAGGATATAATGCTCAACAGAACAAAACTGTGTATGGGATGGCACTATAACCACTTCTAAAGCATGGGTACTCTAAATGTGCCAACCACAGTGTCTTTTTCAGTAGAGATTTTCATGTCCTCTATGTTCATTCTCAACCCTGCTATCTTTCTGCCTTGGGCACAGTCTCTAACTTATTCTGGGATTTTTGTCCCTTTTTCTTGCTTGAAAAAGCTCTTAAAATATATAACCCTTCAAACTTTTTAAAGTGAGAGTCACCACTTTTCAGCATGATATCAAATTAGGAACAATGCTTCAGAGTAGCTATCAGATAGTTACTTTCAAAATAGAATGATATTTAGAAGTATGTCAAGTTTCATTTGATCACTTTGGCTAAATATCATTTTTGGTAAATGTTGATAAAATCTGAGGATTAATTTGTACAATTTAAGATTAAAGTTACTAGTCTGACATAGGGAAGCCTAGAGTGAGATGTGTTTAGCTTCCATGTTTGGTATCTTAGACAAGAGTCACTGCAGATGATGCTAGCTTTTCTTGGAGAGTTAAAAATATAATTTTACTTATTGTAATAGTTCACTGGTCCTTGGAGGTCAGAATTCTGCTTAATCTTTATTAAGATATGTAAAAGCTACATGACAGTTTTATTGAGAACTTTAAATATGATAAGTATGATTGTCTTACTGACCACGAAGGTGAAATGGGGATAGTGTTGTGTGGAAAGCAAGATTCTTGCTTTCATTCAAAACTGAGTTAAAAAAGATAAGGGATTAGAAAATGAAAGATGAATCAAGAAGGAAAACACAGCTCCAACTGCTACCAGCAATAAAAAGTGTCTTATAAGTGTTTTAGGAATTTCAGAAATATTAACTGCTGAAGTAGTCTGTAACAGCACATGGGACTGCAGAGCAACCATTTGTCACCTAAGATCTGAATGATTTCTCAATGACTAAAGAGAAATACATATTAGAGAACTCAAATAATCCCTTCCTGTATTATATGTGATTCATGAATTCCAGCTGTTACACAAATACACCATTAATCTAAAGGAAGTAGTGTTTATCAAAATAACATTTGAAGAGTGTTTAAAATAGCATTTAAAATTATTTTTAAAATAATTTTCAATTTTTTTTTCAATATGTTTACAGTGTCTTGTAACATAGTGTTACACAACTACCCCTTTAGACAATATCAGGATTTTTGTAATGAAACTGGCATACAAATAGCTGGAACTTTGTCTGCACTATGTATTTGCATTTCTGCTGTGGAATAAAAAACATACAATATGCTACCAAAGATGAACAAATTTTATAAATGAAAAGTCTGAAGAAACTTAACATTAAAAGTTTTTCATTGCATCTGTACTTACCTTTAGTTTGTTCAGTGCCTATATGTTGTTTGTGCAAGATTTTTTTAGACGTTTTCAAAAAATGTAGTTGCTGATGATACAAAAGGGGTTGTAGTGGGTCTGTCTGAGCTGATTTTCCCCATACAGCCCTCATGCTGCAGTTCAGAGGCTGTTGATAACACGCCCATGTTATGACTAGCAGGGCTCACACAGCACCAAAGGTACGGGGGGGCAAGATCTGGGAGGGGATCCAACCCGGACAGCCCACCCGAGCTGACCAATAGGATATTCCATACCATATGACGTCAGCTCAACTATAAAGGGAGGAGGACGGGGGGGATTCGGGGGGAAGACATTTGTCCTCCGAGCAACCGGTACGCGTTCTGGAGCCCTGCTTCCCGGGACAGGCCCGACACCGCCTGCGGATGGAAGATAGAGAATAACAGCTCTGTTTGTTTTTGCTTCACGTGTGTGGCCTTGCTTTCTCTGCTGTTTATTAAAACTGCTTCTTATCATAACCCACGGGTTCTTCTTTTCCATCTTCCTCTCTCCCCGCTTGCCTTGCTGACGGAGGTTTTGGTGGGGGTGGGGGGAGTGATAGAGGGACTAGGGGTGGGCATCGGGCACCCATCCCAGGGGTTAAGTTCATCTATGAGGTCTCCAACTGTTTTGTTTGTTCATGACACCTCTGAAAGTGAGAGAAGGCTTTGGCACCTTGTCACTGATGAGCTTCAGCAGGAAGCAGCACTAGGTGACCTGCTGAGGTCACATCTAACCTGAATTTTCCTCTCATATTTTGGTACCTAGTTAGGAATGAAGGAAAGAGGTTTTAGGATAGAATATGATACAGTCTTATATCCTTAAGTGTTCTAAGAGTTTTTTGTGTGTTTTAGAAGCTTTTGAGATCATCCAGAGAACCAATTTCTGCATGTAGAAAGTAATTTATGTAGCTATTTAGGAAACAGCTTTGACCTTGTGGTTTGTTCATATTGTGTAAAAGACCAAAAGTAGTAATTGTCAGGCCATTGGAATAAAGCCATTTGAAGAAAAGGTGACTGAAGTGTTTATGAGGATTTATAATGAAGTGTTATGTAATCTAGACATAAGGAATATTTATTTTCTATCTAGGGAAGTATGACACACAGAAATTGGAGCACATACTACCTGACTTGGTCTTAGTCCCTGCTTTTGAACAAGGCATGAGCTATAATGAAAGACAGTTGTAGTTGGTTTTGCACTATATTGAATGTGCTTTTGCTGATAAACACTGTTTGACTGGACTTTGGAATTATTTTGATATCCATGTGTAACTAGTTCAAAGCATGGCATAGAAATTATTAAGATTCATTACCATCACTAGATCAAGATGTAATAAAGTGTGTCTCTGAAGTGGCGTCTAACATTACACTTCTGGGTTTAAAAAGGTTAGTAACACTTCCAGCTTTGCACCCAACTGCATCAGTACATTTGTGTTCACAGAAGTGGATCTGGAAGTTTCTTCTCTTCTGTTGGAAGGAAGTAGGATCCTGTTGTGAAGACACTAGATGGGAGGTCATTCTTCCCTGGTTGTGTCGCAGACTTTCTGTGGTGGTGCCCTGGACAAGTCATTTGATTCCCACCACTGCAAGTTTCCATCTGATATTGGAAATGTTGCTTTTCTATTTCAAATAGTAGTTTAAGACAATATGTATTAATCATGTTTGAGATATTAAGATGTAATGTTGATAGATGACTATAAAATAGTACCTGGACAAAAAGATGTTGAAAGTTGAGTTTTGTGTGTAAGTTACTTAACTCAGTAATTCCTTTAGGAAGTTTCTGTTAAAAAGAAATATAATCAAAATTTCCTCATCTTAAGCCTAAAAGTATTTATAATTTAGCATCAGAAAACAAAATCAGGAAGACCTTTAATCTTAAATCTACCTGTTAAGTTCATGATATGTCTAAAAGCAAGTTAATTTCAGGAAATAATTCTTGATAGTGATAGTTTAGAATTCAAATATCAGTGAAAAGGATCTGTCATCATCTTAACTCTCAACTGAAGGTTCTCAAGTAATGCTTGTATTGTAATGTAAAGAGGTAATGCTTATCCTGTAACCTGCACTATTAATACAAGTAATATTTATGGTATAGCTTGTATCATTAAAACTGTATTCTTTCTATTACAAGCAAAATAGCTTCTAGATTTCTCAGTGACTCAAGCTGAAGAAAGCTATTTAAAGAAGTCCTTGAATCAGTGGTACCAATAAACTTGTCATATTCTGATTTATAGATTTATGAACTTCTCCATTTTTTGGTGGCTTTTAAGAATTCTTCTCCAATGTTCCTTTACTTGTTGGTCTGGCAGAGGCTTGTTAGTGAGACTCTCAGGCACTGAAATGTTGCTTAGCAATTTGCTGAAGCCATGGTTTTTCTATTGCTCTCCTGCTGTGCTTGAAATTCACCCATTTATGTGTAAGTATGACAATATGAAACAAGCAAATAACCACTATTTGTTTTATCATGTCTCTGGGACAAATTTGTCAGCCTTTCATCAAGCAAGACTTGCATTATCCTCAACAGGATTTCTGAGCGATGCATTTAGTGCTTTGAGTTTTTAAATCTTACACTCTCTGGGCCTGAGTATTGACAAATGCAGTACTCTAACACCTTATTTACTTTTTAATGGAAGTAGAAGCTTGCTTTGCCTCCCTTTTCTCGATTCTTGTTGATGTCAGACAAATTTACATGGATGATTGCTCCCTTAGCATGCTTATCTATCATCATAACTGTGAGGTATCACCATCAGTGCAAACCAGAAGAGATCACCAAAATTCTGCTATTTATTTAAAGAACACATTAACCTTCAAAATCTGATTTATTCTTTATTTACCTATCCATGGACTCTCACATATTTGTTATGTTTTTATATAAACTGTTCTCATGAAGCAGGTGACTTTATGTTAATTCTAATGTCTCATTTTTCTGAGTATCTGAATCTTGTTGCTGCTGTATCAAGCCTGCTGAATTTCTGTCTTTTCAGGGAGAAATGCAACAAATGCATAAAGGTTTCTGTGTTCAATCATGATAAATGTTTGAAACATTTTTGTGAATGAGATCTCATGGGAAATTAGCAACCATTTGTGTAACATCAGATTTTTTTTTTTCCTATTTGCTTAATTTCTTGGGGTATTGGGGTTTGTTTGTATTCTTCCTCGTCATGCGCACAAAATATCACTTAAACTGCAGCATTCAGCTGCAGGTATCTGATCTGATAAGTGCTATGTCAGCAGTTAAGTGTTGTCAGCAGATAAGTGTTGTCAGATGGTCCACAAGCTTCCTATTTCATTCATGCAATGAGAGGTCACCTGAGCCCTATTATCTGTGCAGAAATTGCTCATCATGATCATCACTGTTCTAGTAGGAATTCTCCATATTGCTTCCTCCCCAGTGACACAGTATGATGGCACTCTGTAGTCCCTGTGACTCAGCTGTCATCTCCTATTTATCATTCCTCTTTATGTAGTTTCAAATAAGTCTGTGCATATGACTGATGCGCATTCCCATAGGATATGAATACACTTCAGAACCTTCCCCAGACCAGTCAGTCTGATCCTTGTGCGTGTTCATACTCAGCACTCTTGATATTATTGTCATCCAAGTTTAAAAATTCTAGGTTGGATAAATTTCTTCATGCTGTTGAGGTTAGTTTCTACTTACCTCTCTTCAAAGATTAAGTAGGTATAAGCAAAAAGAAATACTGCTAAATAAATAGAGTGTCCTTGAGAATTTTTTTAAAGTATGTAAAATTCACAGAGGTCTTCATGGTGAGAGTTTGAAAGGAATTTTAAGTATCCAACTCCCATATGAGACTTAGAAAAATCTTCCCTCTATCTTTAACTATTGCAATAATTAATTCTTAAATCACATGTTCTTCCTGCACATCCTGGAGGCAGTCAGCACACTGAACAGTTGAGTATATGGTACAGCTTCAAATACAATGACATCATTACAAGCTGACCCCATCAGCACCTGTTCTGGCATCCTCTTCGCAAGTAATCTTACAGAGCTACAGTACTTCATTGGCTAGTAACTAGAGAAGCTGGTCAAGGAACAAAAAATTTTTTGATGACAGCACTGAGGTATCTGGGGTTTTTTTCTTCCATGCTAAACTCCAAACATTCTGAGTGTTTCCATGTACCCAAAATATAATTAATTTTAAAAGTTAGATTTTCAACTTAGGCCTCTGTCTCCGTTTAAGGCTCAGGGCGATCCCAAAGGAGCAGAATTTGTTTCACCCCTCTTTCCCCCACCTCTTCCCTCCCAGGGGAGGAAGAAAGGCCTCACACAAAGTTGGAAATCAAGATTACAACTTTTAACAGGGAACAACAAAAGATATATTAAAGGAAGGGTATCAAGGGTATACAGAGGTATCAAGAGAAGATATATATACAAATATATACAACACCGATCCTCGGATGTTGCTGGATTCCTCCTGAGCCACGTGGAGTTGTAGCCAGCCATGCAAAGGTGTGGTCCCAGCAGCAATCCCAGGGAGGAAGGGGGGAGCAGAACTTCCTGTGTCCTTTTATAGAGTATGGCAGGAAGGAGAAATGGAATAGCCGCTCCAACTGTCCCTCCCCTTCCCCAAACCTTAAACCACAACAGCCTCCTTTGTATATAAATTGAAAAAAGAGTGCACCCTAGACCAGTTAGATTGATATTGCTTTATAGAACTTTTCTGTTTGGCTGAAAAAACATTATTCAATTTAAAAACCTTTAGTTGAAACCACTTTGGCCAGCTCTTAAAGGTAATCACTTTAGCAACTATTTTAATAAATAAGTTTTAATAGCCTTTATATAATATGTGAAGAAAAGGGCTGTCCTCTGAAAAAAACATCCAAACTAATCATAATGGTAGACTAGATTCAAAATGGAGACTTACAAGACCAAAACTGTCCCTAGTAAAACTGTACATTTAAGCTTTTCACAAAATACACAGAGAAGTGTTAGATCCTTGCAAATGGCATTTACACAAATGAGTGCACAAAGCAAATGTTTAGAGTTACATTTTTCTCAAGGAATTCATGTGCTCAGCTGACTTGACTCAAACCTGTGAACCCTCACATGGAAGTGGACATTCAGAGGAAGAAATTCTTTCTTTCAAAAACTTTCTCTAAGGATGTAGTTTTAGCTAAACTTCATTCAAAATTTTAGTGGCTAGAGTATTTTCACATTCTATGAAGCTAAACTCTTTCATTTGCTTAATGGGTCTTTCTTGTTCTCTCACATCCTAAAATAGTGTCCAAATTCCTGTGCTATACAGTAATCCAGGCAAGACATCTCCAAGATTTCCCAGTGAAGCAGTTGGTTATGTATGAACTGGCTCCACCCACAACCCAAATGTTTGCTTAGATCGCTGCACGGTAAAATATCCTGGCTCAAATTGCCACACCTTCCCCACCTCTCAGCAGATACAACCTGTTGGACTACTAGAGAGAAGAGACGTAACCAAGAGCAACTTATGATGTTTTGAGTAGTGTCAAAGAGATAGATCAGATTTTCAAATCACCATTCTAAACGTATTTTCTATATTCTCATTTGGTTAAAGTAAACCTTGTCTTATATCAAGGCATTTTCTTACAAATGTGACAGTTCATCATATACCATATTAGAGAGAATATAGTTGCTAACACCTTTTTAACAGAACATAAAATTCGAAATTGCTGATTTGATTTTGAAAATTATTCAAAAGCTGTTACCTTTTCAGGAGTGAGATGGTGCTTTTCTTTGAGCTGTTCATTTGAAAATCTTTGGTTTCCATTTTAGCAAGGACACCCAAGGAATTCTCTGATGGCAGCCAGCTGAGTCTATTTCCATATCTCTCTCTTCACTCTGGGGATAAGAAGCCTGCAGAGTTTTTGTTAATCTCAGAACAGAGAATATCAGTGAAGGGCTGCCAGGATGAGTGACAGACAAGAGATCAACTTTTAAACTCATAGTCATATCAAATATATGTTTTCCAGAAGAAGAAACAGGAACAGAACCTCAGACATCTTGTTTGGATTGAATCTCTATCATTCATTTAATGTATATTAACTTGAAACAACAGATGAAATTCACTGTAAGTAGAGTAATAATTTCTGACTGACCCAGGAGAAGGAAAACTTTTAGATTAAGGCTGAACTTCAGAAAGGTATATCTAATTTGTATTTAACAGGTATGAAACCCTCTTTCTTAGCAGAATCATAGCTAGTGCATCAGGAATTCTAAAGTTTTACTTGTTGATTTGGTGGTAGGTAAAGCACAATGTTTTTCTGTTTTTATCAAGACACATACTGATATATAAAGTAATTAGCTATTGTCATGTAATAAGATACATTTGAAGTTTTTAAAATGACATATAAAATTACCTTTTTATTGAACTCCACAGTCAGTTATAAAGTTCCAACAATGGATTGTAAAATCTCTACAAAAATGCTCTTGACTTTTCAAGAATGTGCCCACTGTCTGTTTTCATTTGGTTTTATGGCTGCAAGAAACCTAGATTTTTAATGAGACACTAGCATGGATCAAGAACCTTTAGCAATGTCTATTGGTCATCTAACACTATCACAAATGATGGAAAATATACTTTCATCCTGGTTTTGGAAGGTTTCAGGGGAATCTATGTTCAAAAGCATCCATAATTTAAGGTCATAATTAAATGTGCCAATGCCAAATCTGTAGTTCAGACAAAATGTTGCATTTGCTGGCAAACTAACACAAGTCATTGGAAATCTCAGTTAAGGTGAAGTAGCAACTGAAACATGACTAGTTTTTATTATGAGGTGAGGCAAATGGAAGATCAACTACAATAGCTACTGCATAATTAAAGTATAGAGTGTTGTTATGGGAAAAAGATATATTTTGAACCTTTCAGAATATGATCTTAATGACTACACGTGGGTTAAAAGGTTAAATTCACTCCTTAACATTTGTCAGCTAGCCCTTGAGTGTCATTAGCATAGTTGAAAATATTAAAGATCACCATTTTGCTTTTCCTCCAGAAAATGTGGTGCAGCCCAGCTGGTGTTCTAATTTCTCTTACTTCAGTTTCCTTGAATAACTATCTACTCTTATAAGATAGTTTCTTTTAAAAGAAAATTTCAAGTGAGTGTTTTAATTGAAGGTAGAGTGTTAGCAAATATGTAGATCAAAATATAAACATGAGTGAAACTAATTCATAAATCCTGTTCTGGAGTAACACCTTTATGTTTCTGCTATTACTGTGCTGAAAAACAGCTATGATATATCATGCCTTACTTTCCTCTTTAGAGTGTTTTTTTAGCTTAACATATAGAAAGTCCTTTGTAGTTATTTTGGGTTGGCTTTTGTAGGAGTATGCTTCTGTAGCCTAAAGTAAAATCTCCTAATTGCAGGGAGGGCAGAATGTGTAGTGCATTTTATATATTGAATCTTAATTATTTCATCCATATGTATAGTCCCATCTGTTTAAGCATGCTGCACTCAAAGAAAAGGGGGCCTTCTTCCTTCTCTCCCCACCTTGAAGATCATTTCAACAAAGCAGCATAATCTGTTCCAAAAAAATGCAATTCATTCTTTCTAGTCGTTCAAGAATGACATTTTCATTGTCATTCTAGACACGGTGATCAATGGTTAACTATAATTACAACTGGTCCCTAGTATGATGCAATTTAATTCCATTGTTTATAGTGACAAGAATCTAGCAATGGGGTTTACAGTCCTACTGATTCGTCTCCATGTGAAATACTATGTAGAAGTTTATAGTATCTGAAATTTCTATCCCTTTGGCTTTGTAGGCCAAAATCTAAAGCCACTCTGGGAAAATAAAGAGAGGTTCTTTCAGGAAGATATTGAATAATGAGCTTGCTTGGTATCTGTTATACCCCTATTATTCAAATCTGTCCATTGGGCTTCTTAGAGCAAGCAGGGTGGGTCATTCATTTTTTAAGCTCTTCTGCTGAGATAATTATTCATGAGATTTGCATAGGAGTGTGTCAAGATGGTGAGGATATAAGATTGTATTTATGGGAGTTTAGTACATTTAGATCTGTGTGTACATGTGCATAGAATTTCAGATAGGGATTTTGAATAAATTAATAAATATTGTGAAAAATGCCAGATGAATGTGTTTTGCCATGGAAACCTGAGAATTCACTTGAAATTTATGTAAGTAATATGAAATGTTTTACTGTTTTTATCTTCTGGTGATACTGTTGGTAAGACATGTCATTCATAGCATGCTATTTAGAACATATGAGAGAAACAGAAAGAGCTTTCCTACATTCTTAAAGGGTCAGTGGATTGCTAAACAAATTTTAAGCTGCTTATGCATTCAAGCACAGCTGCAGAACTTAAGCAATGGCTGCAGTTATTGTACAAAAAGTCCTGAACAACAGCAGTATTCCACACTGATTTGACCATAGTATGCCCTTCTAAGGAAAGATCAACAGTGGATACTCTAGGGTGTAGAGGGGGGAAGTGTTGGGAATATGCTATTTGTAAGAAATTACTTTTTTAGAAGAAAATATTTTCTTTGCTAACTCATGTTCTGAATTCGCTGATGAGGTTACAGCCCTGGACATTTGACTGTAACTGCCAGCATCAAGTTACACACTACAGAATTTTCAACATTTGATATAACAGTCTTGCTATAAATTATCCCTGTTTTCCTAAACAAAAGTGTTGAATCTACATCTTTTTATAATCCCCCTTTTACTGAAAAGGACATTGAAATACAGTAACTTACCTATTTCATAAGTTTATTGTAGAAATAAATAAAGCCAGACCATAAACCTCACAATTTCCTTTTTCCAAGTTACTAGTATCTTACACCTTTGGTCAGATTGGAAATTTCAAAAGAATGCGCTTTTATATGGTATTTTGATTAAGTGATTTCGATTTCTGTTTATACCAATACTTACACAGAAAGCTGGAAACAGGGAAAGAAGAATGAAAATTGCCTTTTTTTCTTTCTCGAGGAAAGAAAATAGTTTTAAGTAGAGGCTGTTATTTTTGATCAGCTTTTACTTTTTAAACAGTTGGACTTTCAAAATTAAAGATCATTCTTGTTTTTCATAGTAAATAAATATTTCCCTTCTAATTCCAGAATAAAAAACTACTTTTTTATATTTTTAGGGTCAAGGTAACTATTTTGAAAGATGAGACAGGAATATTTTGATTGCTTTCAAAAGGTTGCCAGCTCTATTTTGTCATGTTTTATCTTTTAGAACATGCTTCTGAATTTGTTTTCCTCTGAGTCGCCGGAAAAGAATAGTGTTTATGTCGTTCTAACACTTTAGAAACATGTGCACATATCTTGGACTTTCTGGCAAAACTCAGATGTATACATCATTATGGAAGTTTTAACGGTGTTGTAGAAGAAGATTTATTGTACAGAAATAATATAACATGAACCCAGTCCAAAAGTTATGCAAACAAAGCAAAAGACTTTATCACAAAAAACCTAATTAAAAACCAGAGTTCCATATGCTCTTTCTGCAAAACTTTTGCCAATAGTGAGAGAAATTTCCTGGGCTTTTTCGAGAAATATAATCCATGATTTGAAATGGAAAATCAAGTAAAAGAAAACCACTGAGGAAGCCAAATTGTATTCTAAACTAGTAATATTGAAAAATTTGTGTCTGTTAGAAGGATGAAAAATCATAATTCTCCTTACTTTGTTATTCTACACAATTTTGCTATTATTGAAAGTAGTACTTAAGATCATTAGAAGAACAGAAGGTCATTAAAAGACATAGAAGAAAAATTATTTTTCACGATTTTAAAAAAGAGGATGTCTTAAGTTCATAGTAATTTCCCTCTTATTTTCTGTCATACACAGAAATTAGAATGAAAAGAAACACTGAAGCACTTATTTAAAAAATCCAGTACCCAGGGTTAATAGTGTAACCTGTTTTTGAGATGATGTTCTGGAATTAATAAGGTTAATAGAGCACAGACACACAAATACACACATACAAACTTCATCATCCTAAATCAGCTTTAAAAATGTATGGCATTTTATTCTCTGGTCCATCAGCCTGAGGACAATTGGGATATCTAATATAAAATTTACTAAATTTTAATAAAACTTCTTGTTGAAAGTCTTAGCGTTCACGTAAAAAGTTCTCTAATTTCTCTTGCTTTTATAACTGAAAGGTCATGCCGGACAAGGGTGTGTCCTCAGAATACCTAGGCACACTGTCATGCATCACCAGAATAACAAAAACTGTAAATTATTATTTTCTTAAAGATTCAATGACAAACTATTACCATGCATTCAAATAGCTGTTCTACCAATAAACAGGAGAGATACCCTGGCATATTATGGTGAGTCAGATGACATGCTAGCCTATAGCTAGCCTATATTTATTCACTGAGAGATTGGTTGGTTTTGTAACCAGACAATAAGGACAGTCAGGTCAGTTGTGATTACCTAGAATTTCTCATTCTTTTCACATCGTTCATATCTCAATTCAGATGATAAGACTCTAACCCTCAAGTTTCCTGCCTGATTCCCTGATTAGCTCACATAGCCCAGGTGTCTTAGAACTATTTATGGAGAGAACTATCAGATAGCTTAGGTGCTCTCCAGGTGTTGGATACCTATGATTCAGTCCAAATGAGTGCATAGTTTAAGCAAAATCTTCTCAAATTACTAGTTCTCCTCTCCTCCCCTGATGTTTCTATTCCCAGCCTTCAAAAGGAAATTTTCAGTATCTAGTATCTAGAAAAAGAGTTTCTGTCAGGTTACCACAGATACAGGTAGGGTGTAATGAAAGCCTATCCCATCAGGTTTTTCTGCTCGCTAGTCTCTAAACATGACAGAAATATGTTTATTTTGTAACTAGTTGCTGCCTTTTAAATCTTCTAGGCTGTAAGTAGTTTCTTTAAAAAGCTGTTCTAGTGTCATTTCTTTTTCTCTCTGACCTGGGTAAAAGGGCGTAAAAAGATGGTTGCAATAATAAGTCGAAGGGAAAATACAGCAAGAAATTGAAAATGTGTGGATAGACAATTTACGGGAATAAAAAAAAAAGCATGAATCTACATATACATTTTTATCATTTTGACACACAAGAGGTAGGGGTTATGCTGTCTTGGCTTAAAAGAAGTTTTCAACAATTAGACTCCTGGTAAAAGTAAAATAGCACCCTGTAAGAAAATAAAAATTACCAAAAGCAATGCAGAGAAAGCAAAAAGGACATTTTCATTTAATGGAAAAGAAATTCAAGTGATAGTGTAGAGCCTTGCTGTTCCCTGAATCATCAAATCAAATAACCTTGTACACTATTAAATGACATAATTTAATTACATGCACTTTTCTATTAAAATTTTACTTGACTGTGTAGGAAAACAAACCACCATGTTGAGCACAGCTGCATTTTATTATTTCTCTTTGCAAAGAAAGTTACAGTTCCCTGAGCTGTGTATGCCTGTGACTTAGTGACAATGTCTATATCACGGCTTTACCATAGTTAGTGTTTCAGAATTCAAGTTCAAGCACTGCTCTAATAATCTAAAGAAAGTCCTTTGGAGATAATAGCGAGAGGCAAAAAATTAAACAGGACTTAAAAGTGAGAAAACAGGAAGTTACAATGAAGTGAGGACTTCTTGCCTTTCTCCTTTGATAACTTCAGAAGCTGTACATCTAAACATCTAAATCTTAATAGCTAACAAGGAAATCTTCATCTTTATCAGCTATCAGTTTATAGAATATCAGTCATATTTCCTTGGAGCCTGCCTCCCTCATCTCATCACACAAAATGACATTTGACTTTCATTCATTATCTGTTTGCTATTGATTTCCAGTGTGGGAACATGTGAATTATTAGGGGAAAATTATTCCTCTTTCTCTCTTCTTTTTAAGCAAAAAAAGAGAACCTTTTCCATGGGCAAAACCAATGCCCACTGTTCCTTTCTTGAAGCTTCCACAGATCTAGCATCTTCCTTCAGCTGTATGGTGTCTAAAGTAAAATAACAATATTAAAGAAAATGTTTTTATAAGTATTTTGTCAAATTACAGATGGGGAAATGGATTTAAATACTTTTTTTTCGATGCCAGATTTAAAGTAGCTTTAATGGCAATAAATAAAGATCAGGTAAATAACTGTCTGATATGATTTGTTAAGGGGTAGAGGGAATTTGTTGACCAGCCTTAATGAAAAAAAATTTTTTGGTTGGCATGGACTCTCATTATTTTGGTTTTAAACCTGGAATAAAATACACTGGAATAAGATACTCCACCCATTCTCTTAGAAAGGCATTTATACGTAAAACAGACTTATTTCATGCATCTGTTAAACTTTAAATAATTAGTAATTAAACACTTTTATTTATATTTACGTACAGGTAGATAAGTATATTACAATTATAGCAGAACTAGAAGGGGAATGTTGGAAAGTATCAAAGGCATTGTGATACAAGATATTATGATAGATATTGTTCAAATATGAAAATATTCATGATAATGTCTTGATTATGTATATGTACACATATATGTAATATTAGTCTTATATTTTACAAATTTTTTATAAAATACATACTTCCTCAGTGTGAAAGTACAGTTAAAAATTAGCATTTTTATATTACATATAGATGCTCAACCAAAACAGTTACAAAATTATGCATATGTTTTAAATTATACATGACACTTCAAATTTTCATTATTTAAAATAGAAAAGATAAATTTATTTTTAACAATCCACTAATTTCAGTAGAGTCAGAAAATTGTAAAATGCTAATTATGACTAGAAAAAACAGATGTGGGCCTATTTCTGATGTATTCGAAAAATAGTCATGTCTTTATATAATACTTTTTCTTTCTTACTGGGGAAAGGGGGAAGGAAGGATAAATCTTAGTAATTCTGTGAGGCACTTGTTTGTTAACAGCTCTTCTCTAGTTGCCCATCAGTTTTGATTCCATCAACCCAGAATTACCCTTTCTTTTGGCTTCAGTTTTTCTGAAATGTTTCATGCTTTTTTGTATTTGATTCAGTGATTTGTTCAAATTCTTCACTGTTGTTGCTCCAGTAAAATTTGCTATTAAATTTTCAGTACCAGGTTTTTGTAAAGCATTTGAATTGCCTACAGCAATATCACCCAAGGCTGTTGTCTTGCTTGATTTTTGTTAGCTAAGCAGAGTTTGACTAGGTCAGCATTTGTATAGAAGCCCTCCAGGCAAGAAAGATATGCTTTGTGAAGCACGAAAAGGAGGATTCATTAACACACACCCTTTTTCTGTTTCCTTCAACACTGGCTCCATGCTGCAGCTTGGTCCTATCAGTAGGATTACACATCCGAGAGTATGATCGCGCACGACATCCTGGTCTCCAAGATGACATAATATGGGTTTGATGGATGGACAACTCAATGGATAAAGAACTGGCTTGATGGCCGCACCCAAAGACTGGCTGTCAATGGATCCGTGTCCAACTGGAGGCCAGTGACAAGTGGAGGCCCTTAGGGATCAGTACGGGGACCGGTGCTGTTTAACATCTTCGCCGGCGACGTGGACAGTGGCATTGAGGGAGTACTGTGTCCGTTTCCGGAGCCCCTAGTACAAGAAAGAT
>VYZX01006370.1:10293-25932 GCA_013401335.1 Brachypteracias leptosomus
TGCTTGTGGAAGCATACATCCAAGGCCACTCCTCCAGCTAGCAGCAATTTTCTGCACCTTTTTCTTCTACAAAATTCCATTCTTTTCTTTCATGAGAATGCAGAAATCACCATTCTGGGCCAGACTGAAGGTTCATCTACTTAATGATCCTGTCTCTCACACTAACTTGCTCAAGTGTAACTTGGAGGTTATTTTGCTCTCATCCTGATCAGAGTCATGTTTTTGTAATTTATTACCCATGCACCTGTTCCCAAGGCTTTTCTTCACAACATTGTGTGATCCTTAGCCGGAGAGAAAGTTGTGATAATTACATTATTCTGTTCAGTGAGAGGGTGTTTCAGATGAAACAGATTGCTGAGCTTTCCAACTCACTGTCCTTGAGCTCTCCTGTCAGAGGAAGTCTCTCAATATTTCATGTTTACTAGTTCAGTGGTGTTATTTCATTTTCAGGAAATAGTATATATATACTTAATGGAAGCCTGATAAGCTTGATTTAAACTCACCTCCAGGATTTTTGTCAGCAGTAGTATCTTTCAGTGAAGAAATGGATTATACTGTTCCTTAATCAGCCATGAGATGGCTGTTAAGTTTTCCAGAACTAATTAAATTCAAGGCACACCTGCCCATCACAGTCTAAAGACTAAATGGTGTTTCTGTCACAGTCTGTGTGAAAAGTCATGCTGCTTTCAGCTCATGCAGGATCAGCACTGAAGGGTAGGGAGCTATTAAAGTCTGTGAAGGGACAATAATTGTCCAATCACTGATACCAATCACTGTGGTAATAATTATCTTTGTCATTTTACTATTTTGTCACACTGATAGCTACAGTTGTCCAAGCTACAGTCTTAAACTCTTCCAAGTTATAATTGATTAACTGTATCTAGCAAACTTGTCATAAAATTTCTCAAGAGTTATTTTGACAAAAAACTTTCAAAACTTCTCACACTATAGCCCAAAAGAGGACACAAGTCAAAATAGAGTTAGCGGAAGTAAGTAAATTATTAGCATCATATGTTTTACTTTTTACTTTCATGACACAATATTGCTGATCTAAATAAATGTAATAATAAATAATAAAATAAAACTAGCTCTTCTGAGACAGTTAGTCTGGTGTCTAAAACAAGGGTTATCTATTGTAGGACTACAAGACCCATTACATGTCATTGTACTGGATTTATTTATACGGCATTCTTTCTGCCCAGAAATGCTGACCAAAGATGTAATAAAATGCTTCAGAAAGCAAAAATATATGAAATATTATGCAATTGTGAGCAATAAATGTGACAAATTCATTCAAAGATGATCTGTAAAACATGTAAGACTGTTCATATACACTTTGACGCATAACATAATATTGGTTTCCCAAAAGTAAATGACATTACTTGAATTATCAATAAGATATGCAATTGTTCATGTCATTGATATGAATCTTCAGTGTTAACATCGTTAACAGACATTGCTCTTGTTTCTATTACCAATCCTCACAATGCAAGACAAGTCTTTGCTCAGAGTAAGGGAACCCATTATTACACAAAAACTCTTATATTAGTATTGATAGCTTCGGAAATGCTCCAGTAGCATGTTTCACAATAAAAAGATTTAAGATTTCTGCTGATAATGCATTCAAACAGATTCAGACTTTGACTACTTCAGATGAAGTTAGAACACCAGGTATTGAATGTGTAATAAGATTTAAGTCCTACAAGTAATGATACTTAAAGACATATATGTTACTTTAAAAATATCTTATGTCATAATAAACAAGAACATTTTCCTACAAAAACATTTTCCTTGTCTAAAAAATATTTCAGTTTTAAGGTTCAAACTACAATTCTTAGAATAAAGATAGCATAAGCCAGCTTTTGAGCATTAAAAATATAGAAAGCAAAGAGTCTCTTCTCCAATATTGCATTTGAATAAGAACTTAACATATTGTGGTTTTCCTTCTTTGTATTTCATGATCAAACCACTGCAAATGTTATTTGACAATCAGCATTTTGACTTTACTATATAGGCCTATTTTTACTCAAAGTTAATTGTAATACATAACTGGAACCAAGATTTCTTTTTTTTTTTCAGTCACAGCTAGTTTCTAGTTATAAAGAGGTAACCATGAGCCAGCAGTGTGCTCTTGTAGCCCAGAAGACCAATGGTATCCTGTGGTATATTAAGAAAAGTGTGGCCAGTAACAATCTCTCAAAGGTGATACAAAGAGGGGTAACTTCTTGTCAGACAATACATACTGTATAAGTGCTTCTTGTCCGCTGAGGGAAAACCCGAGGTTATTCTCAAGACTACTCAGGTACATACACCCAACAAGCTGGCAAACTTGGCATGGCCAGAGACCACATGTGATTTTTCAAAAAACATTATGCAGAGTGTTTACAGGCAACCTGCAGTAGTTCACAGGCTTTCAGCTAAGCATCTCTGGGGACTAAATCTAGAGATTGCTCTTAAAAACCAGTATAGACATAGTATCTATGTACTAATAAAGATTTTTAATTTGACCCATTTAGTCTGGCTTGCAAATGTCTTTGGATTTGGTGTTTCTTGACTGAGTTAGTGGCATGACTTACAACAACTCTGTAGCTAATTGAAGAACTTCATGCTAAATTACATGTGTATGTAGATTCCTACACCATCAGAATATCCTGCTTCAAGAAAATGAGAATGATCTTACCTGACAGTACTACTCAGAGTACACATTATTGTTCCAAACTCTTGCAGTACATCAAGTCAGCTCATGCCAGTTTAGACAAGAAAAATTCCTCTTTACCTGAGGCTTATACAACCTGAACAGGTAAACAGAAGTTGTGTTCATGCATCTGTCAAAAGAGCAATTCAGCAATTTAACAATATAACAGTCCCAGTCTGTCATATTACATATACCCATGTTTAACAGTATTTTTGGGTATAAATTTACTTGTTGATTACCTGGAGGAAGAATATTGCCTTGCACTATTCTACCTTCTAGGCAGAAATGTATCATTTAATAAGATACTGCGTGTGTTTCATGTATATGCAAAGATATATTCACATGCAGGCTTTTTTCATAAATCTTATTCTGTGTAAATTAATCTGTATGAAATGGGCTGAACAACCAAGTTTTTAACACTGTTGTACAGCCACAACTGATTAATGAATGTATAGAAGAAGAAACACACTGCCTGTAAAGAATTAGTAAAGATTCCTAACTGAGGAGTGCTAATTGATCTTTAAATTATTCATAGAATTCCTCTGGGTACTTCTCCACAGAAGGGATTGTGTTTTTTCTTTTTCCTTTTCACTGAATAAAATTACTTTATTATTATTATAATTTCCTGTGAAGCTTTTGTTTAGAGTTTGAATTAAGGACTGAACCCATTAACATATGGATTTATACACTTTTTTAAGTTAAGGCCTTGACTAATACAATGACATAGAAATCAACAGAATACTTTTAAGTTGTCATTTCATGGTAATTACATAAACACTATTGAGAAAATTAGGATAGATCTGTCTGCACAATTATCTTGGATAGGAAGCTGCATTTTAATTTTTTCTCCCCATTATTCATTAAAGTTTGTGTTTGCCTTAAATAACATAAGTTCAACTATCTGATAAATGAGCTCTGTTAAGCTTTGTCTGTGTGTAATTCTGCATATTTTTCTTTGTCATAAGAACATTCATGTTTTGTGTTTAACTGTATAAATCTAGAGGCTAATTTTTACCTCCAGTTCTGCTTTGTTTGTTTATTTTTTAAAATCACTATAAAGATAATTATTTCTCTCCTGAAAATATTTTTAAGAATATTTTCCAGGCATCACATGAAAAAAAACAATGTCCAACCTGGATTTGTTCTGTTATGGGTTCCAGTTCTGCTGATGATATAGATACATATATGCTGTGTATAATCCTACGGTATATGGCAGTATATTGACATACACCAGAATGAAACTCTGATCCAGAGTATCCACATGCAATGAAAACTTTATTTTTCAAGAACATACTGCCCAAGATACTGCAATTGCACTCTTGACTAAGTTTTCCAAAGCAGGTTTTCAAGCTACTTGTATGAAATTTGAGCAAGTAGAACTGCAGAAAATGCAAGAATAAATACAAAGGAATTAATCATGTAAGCAAACAGCAGTTTCAGTTCAACATTATCACAGCTATTTTAAGGTGTACATTTTACTAACACAAAATAGGTACACAAGATATACAAGCAAATTGAAGACCAGATATCTACTGTGGGTAACTCATTTGATATCAGCTTAGCTAATGTAAAATCATACTATGTAAAATGTAAATGTAATGTAAAATCTTACTTAGCTAATGTAAAATCTTACTAGAATAGTAATTTTTTATCAACTTCATTTCTTTTCATTTTTTAAGGGGAGATAAAGTGTTTAACTGACTACTACAGTACAGAGGGGGAGAGAAAAGAACACTTAAGAAGTATTTAGTCAGTGCTAGGGGTCTTCTGTGCTAGTTGGGAGCTAGCTTATGGAGTGTACTTCTATTACCAGGCATCAGGACCAATATAGCATCAAGCCAGAGGTTAGATTAATAAAAACTTTCATAGATATTCTGCAATCTACTTATTTCATGACCCACAGGTAATATAGGAAGAGAACAGAAATACACCTGATGGAAAGGAAAGACACGTAGTTGAAACATGCCTCATTTCCCTTATTCTTTTCTTTCTCTTTAGGCTGTACTGAATGTAGTATTGTGCTAAAGTTTGCATGGGTCAAAGGGAAAATTGATTGTATTCATGGAAAAAAATCTTTTGGGGATTCCTTAATTAAAAAAATCATATGGAAACCAAGGAGTCCCCAGATATGAAGTAGCTGAAGGCTAGAAAACTGCTGAGGAGTAGTATCATGTAAGAAAACTCAGGTGTAAGAAATCAAGCAACAAAGACAAAAGACCATCATGGTTGAGTTAAGACCCACTGGTCAAACTAAACAGCAAGAAGGAAATGCACAGTCAGTAGAAGCAGGGACAGGTGTCCTGGGAAGAGTATAGGGACACTGCCTGGTTGTGTAGGGTTGGGGTCAGGAAGACCAAAGCACATCTGGAGCTGAATTTGGAAAGAGATGAGATGAATAATTAGAAGGTCTTCAGGTATGTCAACCAGAAAGGGAAGGTCAAGAAAGCGTAACCCCATTGATGAGCAAGACTGACAAGCTGGCAACAATAAACAAGGAGAAGGCTGAAGTACCCTACAACTTTTTTGCCTCAGTCTTCACTGGCAACCTCCTTTCCACATCTCCCAAGTTGATGGTCTTCAAGACACGGATGAGGGAGGCAAAGTCTCTCCCACTGTAAGAGAAGATCAGGTTTGAGACTACCTGAGGAACCTGAACATACATAAGTCTCTAGGGCCTGATGAGATGCATCCCAGAATCCTGATGTATTTGCCAGGCCACACTCTGTGATATTTGAAAAGTCATGGCGGTCAAGTGAAGTCCCTGGTGACTGGAGAAAGTGAAACATTACATCCATTTTTAGAAAGGGTAGAAAGGAGGACTCTGTAAAATATTGACCTGTCAGCCTCACCACTGTGCCTTGGAAGATCATGGATCAGATCCTCATAGAAGCTATGCTAAGTCACATGGAGGACAAGGATGTGATTCTACACATCCAGCATGGCTTGATCAAGGGCAAGTACTGCCTGACCAACCTAGTTGCCTTCTATGATGGAGTGACTACATCAGTGGACAAGGGAAGAGCTATGGATGTTGTCTATCTGGACTTCTGTAAGGCCTTTGACTCAATCCCTCACAACATCCTTCTCTCTAAATTGGAGAGATATAGACTTAATGGATGGATAAGGAATTGACTGGATCATTGTATCCAGAGGGTAGCAGTTAACAGCTTGATGTCCAGATGGAGATCAGTGACTGTTTAGTATCTTCATCAATGACACCGTGGGATCAAGCAAGTTTGCAGATGACACTAACCTGAGTGGTTGGGTTGTCATGCCAGAGGGACAAGATGCCATCCAGAGGCACATGGACAGGCCTGAGAAGTGGGCCTGTGTGAACCTCATGAGGTTCAACAAGGTCAAGTGCAAGGTCCTGCATCTGGGTTGGAGCAATCCGCTGTACTAATACACATTGTGGGATGACAGGATTGAAAACAGCCCTGCAGAGAAGCTCTTGGGGATACTGGTGGATGAAAAGCTGGACATAAACGAACAATGTGCTCTCGCAGCCCAGAAGNTGAAGGGGGCCTATAAGAAAGATAGGAATGGTCTTTTTCATAGGGCCTGTTGCAACAGGACAAGGGGTAATGATATTAAAGTAAAGGATGGTAGATTTAGGTTAGCTATAAGGAAGAAATTTTCTACAATAAGGATAGTGAAACACTGGAATAGCTTGCCCAGAGAGATGGTAGATGCCCCATCCGTGGAAACATTCAAGGTCAGGTTGGACAGGGCTCTGAGCAATCTGATTTAGTTGAAGATGTCCCTGCTCACTGCAGGGGGGTGGGACTAGATGACCTTTAAAGGTCCCTTCCAACCCAAAACATTCTATGATTCTATGTATACTTGCTCCTTTCTTCATATTCCTTCTTCACCTTCCTGCTCATGGCCACTGAGATTAAATATCAGACATTTTAGTCTTAGAAATGACTCAGTGTGGTCATTAGGATCTTATTAAGCATATAATGAGGATTTCTCACCTCATGATATTTATCATGTCCACATGTAGTTTGTGACTTTCTCAGATTGAATTTTGCCCTTAATATGTTCTCCCTAAAGTTAGCTTTACTCTACAGTACAGTGTGGGACAAAGTTCACCTAACAATGTCCCATCAACAGTGTACAGGTATTCCAACAAGACTAAGAAAATGTGCTTTTTGGAGCAAACATAATTTTAAGACACATACCTTCTGTCTATTACAACACCACAATCCAATTGGAAAGCATAAGGACAACCTATGGAACAAAATGAGTCCCCTCTAATGGCTGTACATAAAGTACACTATGATAATAAGACTGTCTTATACTGCATACAGCTTCTGGATGAACTATGTACATTCACTTTAAGAGGCTGTTCCAGTGCCCCTGACTTGAACTGTAAAAGATAATTTCCTATAGTAGCAATACAACCTACTTCATCTTCACCATTCTTACTTTATAGGATAAATGTATTTGGGAAGTTGCACTCATTCCACTCTGCTTTCCCCAAGGACCAGATAATCAGAGAAATCTTTATTACCTTTAACCTTCATTTAATTTATTTTTAAATATTCTTCCCTCTATTTCTTTTCATGCAAATATTTAGTGCATGGAAGCACGGACTAAGAGACTTTTAAATATCTCTGGGCTTGGCATTAGAACAATTCCTTTATTACTGTTTTTGCAGCAATATAGGTATGTGGAAATCTCCCAGAAGAGAAGACAATCTGACATTGTATTAGTGGCTACAGTGGGTTAAGGTCAGCAGTCATCAGGTGGAGTGTTTTTGATATTGCAATCAACATTCAGATGCAGTAGATGTTTTTCAGAAGGCAAATTAACTAAAACCCAAATGCTGTCAATGACAGCAGCAAATAAAGAACATGTGTACACAGAAATATCTACAATCTGCTTTTCATTTTCATGTGATTTCTTTCTTTTGCTTTCCAGCTGATGTTTTTTTTAAATAGAGAAATTATTATTCTGAGGTTTAAAATTAACTTAGGATAAGACATTTTTAACATAAAAAAAAAAATTGCAATCAGGATAACAGCTTGTGTTGCAAGTTGAAGCCAAATGTAAGTTTAAACAGCCAAATCATAAACTTACTATGAAATGCCATTTTAAAGGCAGTGGTTCCAATCTAAGCCTCCACTCTTCCTTTTTCCTGACACTCACCCAGCATTCACAACTACTATTCTTGATCTTTCTCTTCTACTCTGACCTATTGGCTTCTTTCCTGGTTTTCAATGATCTTCCGAAATCTCTTTATAAAATTAATCAGGTAAGATCAGCTATTCCAAAAGCTTTTCTAAATCGCTCTGACTTTATTTAGAACCACAGAGCTTTTCTGCTCCTTTATGCAAGTTGTCAACTAAGCACTGGCATCTAGTTTCTTTGAAAGATGCTTGTATGATATTTAAAATCTGGATGACCTGACTCAGCTCGGCTGAATTAAGTTAAAACTCCTTATGGTTTATGGATAAAAGAGAAGTCAATGGGTATTTTATACTGGATTTCAGAGAAGCCAGGGACTCACTCCCTTAGACAATTAGTTTGATGTGTGCTTTTCTCATTTTTGCTGCTGACTCAAAATGTATGACAGGGCACACTAGCTTAGTCCATTTTTTTAAATTCAGATTTTTAATTGCATGCTTAGTGGAATAATTTTGAAACTCTACATACCTCAGTATTTTTAGATGCAGGTGTGTTTTTTTAAACTGCCCCTCTGTTCCTTGATGTCTTTATCTGTAATACAAAAATCAGATTACTCACCTAGGTTAAGGTATTTTGAAATATTAATTGAGTGTTTCTTTTCCAGCACAATTATTTTATTATTTATTATTCTTCTTATTATTATTCCTTCTCCATTCAAATAGAATGTGAAAGATATGCAGCATGCAGGTAATTCCAAGAATGTTATACTATATGTGACATTGGATAGATACTTGTTACAAATATACTATGGTTCAAGATTTTCATTGGAGTGCTATGCAAAGGAAATCATTAACATGTAAATTTTGGACTGATTTTCTTACCTACTACTTCCATCTGAGACTCAAGCCTCCAGATTTCAATTACACAAAACATCAACTCAAACAGTCACAAATCTGTTGATGATGAGTCAGTTGGTCAGCTTGCACTGGTCTACCTGGTGACTTTTGTGTTCTGCAGAAAATAGGAAGACAATCATGTTGAGACACAGCCAGTCTATTCCTTTTGGGGTTTATGAAAGGATGTTCAAAAAGATTTGACAGAGAGGACAATGGCATTCTAATGGCTCCTATCTAGGTGAGTACAGTTTCAGAAATACTAGCACAAAACCTCTTATGTCTGAACTCTACTACTAATTTCTTGCAGATTTCTTTTCTGTAAACACATGCAATCAGTCATTTTCTGCACCATATTTTGGGAAGAATTGGAATTGAAAAAATGCAAGAAACACTCTTCTCATCCTACTAAGCCTGTTTTCTCCTCTTTATGTATCATGGATTTTGTTCATAATTTTGTTACACTTTTTCTTTTTCACTTGTGCTCATAGTAGGAGGGAGCTTGGCTTAGAAGTATCAGAGAAGCTTTGAGATTATTATTCTTTAGTGGTAAGAAGACGATTGCTTCCTGATGTAACATTCCAATATGTCTCTTTTGCATGTGGTGCCTGTCACTATAATATATGCAGATTCAAATCTGACTGCTATTTTTATATCTCTAACCAGTCTAGTCATTTCTCTTTTTATGTTATCCAGTTCTTCACTCCATTTTCATGTCCTATCCTTTTCACAGGAGAGAAAGCACAGCTTGTTTTGCTATTATGTTTTCACACAAAAGGACACTGTAATATTAAAGAAATATTTTCATGGGAACATAGAAACTAGGAAAGGAAAACATTTCTTAGATCATTTTGTCCATCTCTCTACCAGTATGTAACTGCTCCCTACGTTATAATTTTTAGGGTTTTGTTATTTGAAACATCCTATGTCTCAAATGACTTAATAGAGCTGCTTATCAGTATATTTTCCCTCCAATAGTCATTTAAAATTTTTTCTTTCCTATTTTTTTTCTCTATTTAAACTAATTTTCATCAGAATAGATAGTTTTTCTGACCCATGGTTATTTTCTCTTGTGACATTCCTTCTCTCACCCCATTTCTAATTTTATGTCAGTTTAAGCCAATATGTATTGTGGTTATTTTCAGTATTCAATGCTCTGCAACCATATCTGCAATCCTGTAGTTTGTCAATTCAGGTATCAAAGGTTCATGAAATAAGGGGTGGAGATAAAATGCAAACAGGCTAAAGGATTTTAGCAAGACTACAACATGCAAGAACACTGTCCCACCTGGAGAAAATATTGGTATGCCAAGAAATTCTATGTAAAATTCAATCTAGTGGACTAGGCTATTCATAGGAGTAAAACATGTTGATATTTTCTGACAATTTTGAAACAGGGCAAATTATAATGCAGTAATTACTTTGAGGCAAAGCAAAAGCAAGGCAACAGATTTCTTTAAATTATAATCAAATTGAGCAAATTTCTTGTGCTTGAGCTTTATTTGGGAAGATTGAGCTCAGAGTAGTATTTTACAACTAACAGTTTTTAATGGAAGATAAATATAGCCTAACTGTAGCAACACAAACACTAGTGCTACTATTCAGCCTTGACTTATTTAATGTTCAATTCAGAATGCTTTCAACTGCCACCATTCAAAACCTTCCTTCAAGGTTTTCTTGTTGACGGCAGAAACAACTCTTAGCAGCAAATTGAGTTGCAAACAGAAAAGAAAAAACAACTCCTCCCTACACTTAAAGCTATGAAATATTTTTGATCACTTTCATCACACACACACAAAATTTAGCAAAACAGACTCTGAAAAAAAAGAATTCTTATTTTTCTTTTACATTTCTATATACTATGCTTGAAATGTTTTCTTTCTCAGTATGAAAAAAGCTTTTCTTTCATACACATGAAAAATGAAGACAAAGCGAACACAATTGTACTCTTAGACTAGTCTTTATAATGAGGTTTTTAAACTTTTGTACTCAATCCAAGTAATAGATATGTTGACATATGTTGACAGGAACAAGAAGTTTTGTTGATGGGAACCAGCTTGAAAACCTTTAAGGAGTTCTGACTTCATCTTTTCCCTGAAGATGGCTGCATAATGATTGCCAAGGCACTATGCAGTTCAAGTCTAACTCTTCCCATCATGACCCGTAGGAATGCATTGTACAACTAGTAAAAACACTTTCCTCTTCACTAGTGATTGAGACTACTACTGTACACTTACAAGATAAATTAGAACACTACTTTTCCACTGCCTTTGCCTCCTCCTTCAGCTTTTCAAATATGCCTCCTGGTGAGACCAACTGTCTTGGGAACATCCTGCACACAGGCTTTTGTTCTTCTAGAGACTCAGCATTTGACTGACACTGACATTACAGCTGGCAGAGCCCAGAATGGAAAATCGATGGAGACTGGAACCTGCAATTTCCATTGATGAGCTTTCAGAGATGTCATTGCTTTGTCACCTAGGACCTTGAAGGTTTTCCCAGATCTTTGCATTTATAAGACTCACCTCTTCAATGGTTTGCTCCATTAGTCCTTCAGAATTTCACAAAGACAGTCAAACTAGTACTCTTTCTCCATGTCACAAGCAGGCTAGATCCTGTCCTCCTAACTCATTGAAAAACCAATGGAGAGAGAGGTATTTGGCAAAGTTTTACATATGACCTTTAATACTCTGATTAGTATAAAAAAATACAGTGCCTTTTGCTCTGTAAACATTTACCAAAATGTTCTCATTTGAGCAAATTCAGTTTCATTAGTATGAAAATGTTGAAAACACTTGGTAAAAGGTTTTTTCTTCTTCATTTTCCTTACTTTTATGATAGTTTTAGCATAACTAGTAGTATCATTTCAGAGAGACACCACAGAGTTGAGCCTTCAGGCTATGTTTTCCCACTGATTCACTAGATAAAATTTATTATGTTTACAAAATACATCAGCATGTTCATAAAGCTTTTTGTTTAAGAGAAATAAAAGGAGCTTTGTGTTACCTAACATTGTGTTTCTTCACAATTTTAATTTAAAGCAACTGTAGCAATAAAGAAGGAATGTATTTCTCTTTCAGCGTTTAAATACAAACTGGTGAATGTAGATTGTGCATACCAGACATGGGCTGCTCCTGCATGAATTAATAAAAACAAACTAAATTTTCATTCCCTCAACTTATGAATGGTACCAGTCTTACACTGGGATGTCTATACTATTATGTGCTTAAGAAAACATACAAATTAAAAGTCAGGCTGCAGGGGTGCACATTTTTGAAAGTCATTTCAAAGAAACTGTATCATAAGGGATAAACTGTTGCCTTGTGTTTTCGAATTTTTGTTAATATCACATTTTATTTTAAGTGATTGCCATCCAAGGCACAGTGGGGAAATGGTAATCAAATACTGAGTCCATACAACATGATTCCACTTGCCTGGAGACTGAAAGGCCACCAGCAAAACCACAGTGACATTTCCAACATTCATTTTCCTTACAAAGTGATTCTAAGTCCATTTGTATCAGGACAAATTAAAAATAGCTTTTCTAATTTCTAGGGCTTACTTAAAGTAAGACAATCTGGATTTTCTGTTGCTCCTGTGTTAGAGGTCTGGTCACAGCCTTTTGTGTATTCAAAAGCTTTTGGCTTCCTATAATGTCAGACATCTTCACTGGTTAATGTGAAAGAAATAAAAGAAATGTCTCTAAATATTGGAAAATGGAAAGGGGACTCTGAGATCCTAATGACTAAGAAAGTTTATGGGAGAATATCTATTTCTCTTTCTTCTGAAAGTCAAATTGTTGTATATATCAATTGCCAGATTGAAGACACTGAAAACTGCTTGCAAAGAATATATGTCTAGGCAGGGACAATGACAATGTTTGTCTGCATGACCCTCCCAAAATAACAAAGCTGTGGCCTGGACATTATTGGTATAGCTGGTAAATTAATAAAATCTCTTCAGTTGTGCTATTTTGTGAGGTTTTACTGACGTAGCCAAAAGTGTGACACTTGCTAAAATCTATGAGAATGTTTCTCCACTGAGGCATGCACTGTAACAGAAACAAACAAACAGTGCTTACTCTCCCTGAAAATCATGCGACAAAGAATGTAATCTTCATCTGAGCAGTTGCAAAGATATCATGAATGAGCATTTCAGCTACAAAGAATTCGGAACTTCAGTAAACCACTACAGAAAAACTAATGGGGTATTAGCGATGCCAGCTGTCATGAGTTAATCTATATTGAACTCTGCATCTTCACATTGTTATTAAATCCAAAAACCATAAGACATATGATCTTTCATTTCTAGTCACAAAAACTATATTTATAAAACAAAAATGTGTCATTAAATTGTTCTTAGATTGACAAACTGGGAAATTGATAAATAGAAATGTAATCTCCGTGGCTTCATCCATCAAAGAAAACAACAGCCTTTTCCTCTGATATGCAGTGTGAATTTCTCACATTCACAATCATTTTCTGGTTGTGATAGGTGCTCAGTGCCTCAAAAAGAAAAAAAAAATAAGAAAAAGTAAAACAGAAAAAAAGATTAAAAGATGCCACTGAGGCAGAGGTTTTATGTCTGCAGAGAGAATGAACGGGTCCAAAAGTGCCACTACACTGAAAGTCACGATGTAGATGCAGACATTCAAGTAGCAAGTAAGCTGAGGAGCAATCAGAATCTTTATGTTGCCTCTAAGTCAAGTGCTGAGATAAAGATGAAACTGTGATACATTAGAAAAAGTACTCTAAGGACACATTTATTCTAATAAGTTAAATATGCCTGGGACTGTTAATCTGAGTCTGGATCTGCACTGAAGCCATTCACTCCAACCTCCATACCAATCATAGCAACCTCTATACATAACATTAGTCCCCCAAACAGGTCAGTAACACTTGAATTTTCTATAAGTCCTGCCCTATTCTAACTTCTGAAAGGTGGCCAGAAATTGTTTGCAAGGATGCTGTCTGGCCTAAGCAACAAATCTTTCAGTTGCCGTATTGGCAGTTTACAGTGCAAGCAAACTGAGTGGAAAAAAATGAGTATAAAATGTATCACATTCTTTTCCATATAAATTTCATGAAATTTCTAGATCAGATTTTTCCCAATTTTCCTAAGTCTCCCTTCTTTCTACACAGAATCTTTCTTGTTTTCATCTTCACCTATGATAATCAGTCATTCCCTCCAGTTCTTTTCCATGTTCTTTAACACCTTTATGTTTCATTTAAATCTCAACCAAGTGCAAGCAGCTTGAAATTTTACTAAATGCCTCCTTTAAACTCAAGAAATATTTCTTAGAAAACACTGACCTAGAAAACATTGCCTGGAATTATGCTCTAGCTGCAATACCTTGATTTAAAGAAGTTTTCAGAAGCAAGAGATGTCCAAGGCATAAATAGAAGGATCTATTTTTTAGGACAGCACTGTAAAGTATTATATATCCTATGTTTCATCTTACATTGGTAGCCAATAACAACCGGACATTTACCAGAACCATTCCTTAAATTTATGGAGTGTTTGTGGAATTTCCTACATGAAGTGTTGGAAATAGTACAAATATTGCAATAAAGATAAATAGTGTGGTATGGAAAATATCTATTTTTTCTATATTGCCAAAGGTATTTGTGTATTTATAGCAAACAGAAAAAGGCCATATTTTAGGCATATCCTCAGTGGAACCTTGATCCCACTGTGAAATGGGATCTTTGCCATTAGCTTCTAGGGGGGCAAGATGTTTATGAAATATTCATTGTTTATCTTACTAGTAGAAAACAATGTGTACATAATTGATTTTTGGGTACATCTTAAAGTGTAAAGAATAGAAAATTCATAGAACTGTAGACCTGAGTGTCAGAAGGAATCATTAGACTAAATGTCGTACATACTTCTCAAATGCTGGGGCCTGGGCTTGGGGGCCCTGAGTTGGAGTTGACCTAAGGATGAATCACAACCCAGCAATGTGTTTTGTTCCCCAAGAGGTTTCAGGCCTCACAGACAGAACTTGGCCCATCACTGTGAGGCCCTGTCTTCCCCCTGGTGATTATGGTTGGGGTGGTGATAAGGCTAGAGTGTATCAACCAGGAACTGACCAGTTTGTGAGAAGTATCGAGGAGATGATGAGTTTGAAAAGAGTTCCTGTGGAAGAGAGTTACTGCTGGGGACAGGTTGCTGAGCTCTCTCTCAGTGGTGTGTTCCACCTTGGCTGATTTGAGATGGAGAAGAGCAAACAGATGAAGAATAAAAGAGGAAAAAATGAAGGTACAATGAGGGGATGTTGCTGAGTTTGGTATTGGCCTGAGGAAGAAGAAAAGAAAACCATGTGCAAAACACATGATGCAGACCATTATGAATCTACACAACACTCTCTGTAAGACACTTGCAGATATGTTATACTTTTGTATGGGAATGTAAGAACCTATAGAGAACATAGAATCTTTGTCCTTGGAGTATTTCAAAACACAAATGGACAAGGCCTTCAGCATCCCAGTCTAACTTTGAGCTTAACCTTGCTCTGAGAGGGATCTTTCCAATCTTTTTGGATTCATATTTATTATTGTTATTCTAGTTCCAGTGTAAGCAATGTCCATATTTAATAAAATTTAATTATCTTCCATTAGTCAAAAAACTTATTTGATTTTCTTAACTTTTTGAACTTAATCCAGAAACATGGCTTTTAGACTAGGAGCACCGTAATCAAACCAAGACAACGATGGTAGAGGCATTCAAATATATCACTTATTTCTTCTAGATAAGTTATATCATTTTGAAATCTCATGTGTTGTTAACCACCTCCACAGATGCCGAACAACCTGCTAATGTGTGGCCACAGTAGAATCATGTAGTTCTGTCAAGATTTAGGGTCAGGGTTGTCCACTAAGACCTATAACAGATATTCTCTGTGTAGTGGGTCTGTCT